>JAIUJO010001646.1:2500-5000 GCA_023846275.1 Vanilla planifolia
CCTTCTTTTTCTTCTTCTTCTTCTTTTCTTCTTCTTCTTCTTCTTTATTATCTTCTTCTTCTTCTTCTTCTACTTCTTCGACATCTTCTTCTCCTTCTTCTTCATCAACTTCTTCTTTGTCTTCTTCTTTTTCTTCTTTGTCTCTTCTTCTCCATCTTCTTCTACTTCTCCTCCTCCTTCGCCTCCTCCTCCGACTTCTTCTTCTTCTTCTTGTCCTGTTCTCGTTCTTCTTCTTATTCTTCTTCTTCTCTTCTTTCTCTTCTTTTCCTTCTTCTCCCTATTCTCTTTCTTCTCCTTTTTCTCCTCTCCTCCTCCTTCTTCTTCGTCATATGCTACTTCATTAACATCTTCTTCTTCTTTATTTCTTTGTCTTCATCTTCCTGTTCTTCCTCTTCTTCATCTTCTTGTTTTTCTTCTTCTTCTTCTTCTTCTCTTCTTCTCTTCTTCTTCCTTCTTCTTGTTGTCCTTCTTCTTCCTCATCCTCCTCTCCTCTTCTTCCTCTTCTTCTCCTTCCTCGTCCTTTTCTTCTCCTTCGTCTTCTTCTTCTCATCTTCTTTTTCTACTACTTCTTCTTCTTCTCCTTCTTCTTATTCTTCAACTTCTTCTACTACTACATTTTCTTCCTCTTCTTCTTCTTCTATGACTCCTTTTTATTCTACTTTTTCTTCTTCTTCTTCTTCTTCTACTTCTTCGTCTTCTTCTTCTTCTTCTTCCTCTTTTTCATCTTCTTGTTCTTGTTCTTCTTCTTCTTCATCTTCTTCTTCTTCTTCTTCTTCTTCCTCTTCATCTTCTTCTTTTTTTTTCTCCTTCTTCTTCTTCTATTCTTCTTCTTCTTCTTTTCTTCGTCTTCTTCCTCCTCCTGTTCTTCTTCTTCCACTTCTCCAACCTCTTCCTTTTCTTCTTCTTCGTCTTCTTCTTCTTCCTCTTCTTCTCCTTCTTCTTCTTCTTCTTCTTCTGGTACTACGACTTCTTATTATACTTTTTCTTCTTCTTCTTCTTCTTCTTCTCTTTCTTTATATTCTTCTTCTTCTCCCTCTTCTTGTCCTTCTGCTTCTTCTTCTTCTAATTCTTCATCATCTACTTCTTTTGTTTCTTCTTCTTCTTCTCGTTCTTCTTCTTCTACTTATCCTTCTTCTTCTTCTTCTACATCATCATCTTCTTCTTTTTCTTCTTCTTCTTCTCTTTATTCTACTTCTTCATCTTCATCTTCTTCTTCTTCTTCTTTGACTTCTTCTACTTCTTCGTCTTCTTCTTCCTCTTCTTCTTCTTCTTTTGCTTATTCTACTTCTTCTTCTTCATCTTCTTCTTCATCTTCTTCTTCTTCTTCTTCTTCTTCTTCCTTTTCAATTTTGTCTTTTACTTCTTCTTCTTCTTCTTCTTCCTCTTGAACTCCTTCTTCCTCTCCTTCTTCTCCTTCTTCATCATCATCATCATCTTCTTCTTCTTTTTATGATCCTTCTTCTTCTTCAACTTTTTCTTCTTCTTCTTCTTCTTCTTCTTCTTCTTCTTCTTCTACTTCAACTTCTTCCCCTTCTTCATCTTCTTCTTCTTCTTCTCCTTCTCCTTCCTCTTCTTCTTCTTGTCCATCTCCTTCTTCATCTTCTTCTTCTTTTCTTTTTCTTCTTCGTTTTCTTCTTGTTGTTCTTCTTCTTTGTCTTTGTTTTCTTCTTTGTATTCGTTTTCTTCTTCTTCTTCTTCTTCTACCTCTTCTTGTTCTTGTTCTTCTTCTTCTTCTTCTTCTTTGTCTTCTTCTTCTTCTTCTTCTTTGTCTTCTTCTTCTTCTTCTTATTCTTCAACTTCTTCTTCTTCCTCATCTTCTTCTTCTTCTTCTACGTCTTTGTCTTCCTTTTCTTAGTCCTTTTCTTCTACATCTTCTCTTCTTCTTCACCTTCTTCTTCTCATTCTTCTTCTTCTTCTTCCACTTCTTCCCATTCTTCTTCTTCTTTTACTCTTACTTCTTATTATTATTATTATTATTATTATTATTATTATTCATCTTATTCTTCTTCTTGTTGTTGTTCCTCTTCTTCTTCTCGTTCTTCTTGTTCTCGTTTTACTTCTTCATCTTCATCTTCTACTTCTTTGTCTTCTTCTTTATCTTCACCTTCTTCTTCTTCTTATTCTACTTCATCTTCATCTTCTTCCTTTTCTTCTTCTTCTTCTCCTACTACTACTACTTTTACTTCTTCTTCTTCTTATTTTCCTTCTTCTTCTTCTTCTTCTTCTTCTTCTTTTTCTTCTTCTTCTTTTCCTTCTCTTTCTTCTCCTTCTTCTTTTTCTTCTTGTTCTTCACCTTCTTCTTCTTCTTCATCCTTTACTTCTTCTTCTTGTTCTTATTCTTGCTTTTCTTCTCTTTCTTCTTCTTTTCTTCTTCTTTTCTTCCTCTTATTCTTCTTCATCATCACCTTCTTCATCTTCTTCTTTTTCTTCTTCATACTATTCTTTATCCTCTTCCTTTTTCTTCTTCTTCTTCTTCTTCTTCTTCTTCTTCTCCTCCTTC
>JAIUJO010001646.1:10000-12500 GCA_023846275.1 Vanilla planifolia
TCTTTTTTTCTTCTTCCTCTTTGTCTTCTTCTTCTTCTTCTTCTTCTTCTTCTTATTCGTTTTCCTATTTCACTTTAACTTCTTCTTCTTCTTCTTTTTCTTCTTCTTCTTCTTCTTTTTCTTCATCTTCCTCTTCTTCTTCTTCCTCTTCCTCTTCTTCTTCTTTTTCTTCTCCTCTTTTTTCTTCTTCTACTTCTTCTTCTTCTTCTCTTTCTTCTTTTTCTTCCATTTCTACTACTACAACTTCTTTTTCTTCTTCTTCTTCTTCTTCTTCTTCTTCTGCTTCTTCTTCTCCTCCTCCTTTTTCTACTTCTTCTTCTTCTTCTTCTTCTTCTTCTTCTTCTTTTTCTTTTTCTTCATCTTCCTCTTCTTCTTCTTCCTCTTCCTCTTCTTCTCCTTTTTCTTCTTCTCCTCTTTTCTTCTACTTCTTCTTCTTCTTCCTCTTCTACTACTACAACTTCTTCTTCTTCTTCTTCTTCTTCTTCTTCTTCTAGTTCTTCTTCTCCTCCTCCTTTTTCTTCTTCTTCTTCTTCTTCTTCTTCTTGTTCATTATCATAATCATCTTCTTCTTCTTTTTCTTCTTCTCCTTCTTTTTCTTCTTCTTCTTCTTCTTCTTCTTGTTATTCTCATTCTTCTACTTCCTCTTCTTCTCCCCCTTCATAATCTTCTTCTTCTTCATCATCATCATCCGCTTCTTCTTCTTTTCTTCTTCTCCTTCTTCTTATCCTTCTTCTACTACTACTACTACTACTTCTTCTTCTTCTTCTTCTTCTTCTCCTTCTCCTTCTTCTTGCCCTTCTTCTTTTTCCTCTTCTTCTTCTTCTTCTTCTTCTTCTCCTTCCACTTCTTTTACTTCTCCTGCTTCATCTTTTTCGTCTTCTTCTTCTTCTTCTCCTTCTGCTTCCTCTTTTCTTCTTCTTCTTCTTCTTCATCTTCTTGTTTTTCTTCTTTTTCTTTTTCTTCGTATTCTTCTTCTTTCTTCTATTTCTTCTTCTTCATTTTGTTCTTGTACTAGTTCTTCATCTTCTTCTTTTTCTTAATATTATTCTTCTACTTCTTTTTTGCACCCTTCTTAATCTTCTTCTACTTCTTCTTTTTGTTCTTCTCCTTCTTCTTCTTCTTCTTCTTCTTCTTCTTCTTCTCCTCCTCCTCCATCTTCTTCTTGTTCTTCTTCTTCTCCCCCTCCTCATCCTCCTCCTCTGACTTCTTCTTCTTCTCCTCCATAATCTTCTTCTACTTCTTGTCCTCCTCCTCCACCTCCTTTTTCTTCTTCTTCTTTTTCCTCCTCTTGTTGTTCTTTTGCTTCTTCCTCCTCTTCTACTACTACTTTTTCTTTTACTTATTACTCTTTTTCAACTTCCTATTTAACTTCTTCTTCTTCTTCTACTACTACTATGACTACTTCTTTTTCTTCCACTTCCTCTTCTTTTTCTTCTTCTTCTTCTTCTTCCTTTTCTTCTTCTCCTTGTCCCTCTTCTTTATCTTTTACTTCTTCTTCCTTTTCTTCTTTTTTTCCTTCTCCCTCTTTGTCTTCTTCTTCTTCTTATTCTTCTTCTACTTCTCCTTCTCCTTCTTCATCGTTTTCTTTATTTTCATTATCAACTTCCTGTCTAACTTCTTCTTCTTCTTCTTCTTCTTCTTCAACTACTACTACTATTTCTTTTTCCAATTCTTCTTCTTCTTCTTCTTCTTCTTCTTCTAATTCTCCTTCTTCTTCATCATTATCATCATCATCATCTTCTTCTTCTTCTTCTTCTGCTTCCTATTCTTCTTCTTTCTTCTATTTCTTCTTCTTCTTTTTGCTCTTGTTCTTCTTCTACTTCTTCTTCTTCTTCTTCTTCTTCTTATTTTACTTCTTCTTTTCCCCCTTGATAATCTTCTTCTTCTTCTTCTACTTCTTTTTCATCTTCTTCTTCTTTTTCTTTTCTTCTTCTTCTTCTTCTTCTTCTTATTCTCCTTCTCCTTCTTCTTCTTCTTCTTCTTTTTCTTCTTCTTCTTCTACTTCTTCTTCTTCTTCTTCTTCTTCTTCTTCTTCTCCTCCTCCTCCTCCTCCTCCTCCTCCACCTCCTTCTCCTCCTCTGTAATCCTTCTTCTTCTTCATCTTTTTTCTGTTCATGTTCATCTTCTTCATCTTCTTCGTATTTTTATTATTATTCTTCTTCTTATTCTTGTTCTTCTTCTTCTTCTCTTCTACTTTTTTCTTCTTCTTCTTCTTCCCCTTATTCTTCTTCTTCTTCTTCTCCTCCTCCTTATTTTACTTCTCGTTCTTCTACTTCTTCTCCTCCTCCTTCTTCCCCTTTTGCTTCTTCTCCTTCTTTTTATTCTTCTTCTTATTCTTCTTCTTCTACTTCTTCCCTTTCTTCCTCTTCAACTTCTTCTTCATCATATTCTTCTTCCTCTCCTTCTTCTTCAACTTTATATTCTTCTTCTTCTTCTTCATTCTTCTTCTTCTCCTTCTTCTTCTTCTTCTTCTTCTTTTTCTTCAACTTCTTCTTCTTCT
>JAIUJO010001646.1:22500-25000 GCA_023846275.1 Vanilla planifolia
TTCTTCTTCTTCTTCTTCTCCTTCTTCTTCCTCTTTTCTTCTTCTTCTTCTTCTTCATCTTCTTCTTTTTCTTCTTTTTCTTTTTCTTGGTATTCTTCTTCTTTCTTCTATTTCTTCTTGTTTATTTTGTACTTGTACTAGTTCTTCGTCTTCTTCTTTTTCTTAATATTATTCTTCTACTTCTTCTACTTCTGTTTTGCACCCTTCTTAATCTTCTTCTACTTCTTCTTCTTTTTCTTCTTCTCCATCTCCTTCTTCTTCTTCTTCTTCTTCTTCTTCCCCTTCTTCTTCTTCTAATTCTTCTCCCCCTCCTCCTCCTTCTCCTCCTTCGACTTCTTCTTCTCCTCCTTCATAATCTTCTTATACTTCTTGTCCTCCTCCTCCACCTCCTTTTTCTTCTTCTTCGTCTTCCTCCTCTTGTTGTTCTTCTTCTTCTTCCTCCTCTTCTACAACTACTGTTTCTTCTACTTATTATTCTTTTTCAACTTCCTTTTTAACTTCTTCTTCTTCTTCTTCTTCTTCTTCTACCACGACTACTTCTTTTTCCACTTCTTCTTCTTTTTCTTGTTCTTCTCCTTCTTCTTCTTCTTCTTCTCCTTCTCCCTCTTCTTTTTCTTCTACTTCTTCTTCCTTTTCTTCTTTTTTTTCCTTCTCCCTCTTTGTCTTTTTCTTCTTCTTATTATTCTTCTTCTTCTCCTTCTCCTTCTTCATCCTTTCTTTCTTTTTCATTTTCAACTTCCTGTTTAACTTCTTCTTCTTCTTCCAGTACTACTACTACTTCTTCTTTTTCCACTTCTTCTTCTTCTTCTTCTTCTTCTAATTCTCCTTCATCATCATCATCATCTTCTTCTTCTTCTTCTTCTTGTTATTCTTCTGCTTCTTATTCTTCTTCTTAGTCTTCTTCTTTCTTCTATTTCTTCTTCTTTTTGCTCTTATTCTTCTTCTACTTCTGTTCTTCTTCTTCTTCTTCTTATTTTACTTCTTCTTCTCCCCCTTGATAATTTTCTTCTCCTTCTTCTTCTACTTCTTCTTCTTCTTCTTCTTCTTTACTTCTTCTTCTTCTTTTACTTATTCTCCTTCTCCTTCTTCTTCTTCTTCTTCTCCTCCTCCTCCTCGTCCTTCTCCTCCTTCTCCTCCTCTTTAATCCTTCTTCTTCTTCTTCATCTTCTTTCTGTTCATCATCACCATCTTCACCTTTTACTTATTATTATTATTATTCTTCTTCTTATTCTTCTTCTTCTTCTTCTTCTATTTTTTCTTCTTCTTCTTCTTCTCCTTATTCTTCTTCTTCTTCTTCTTCTTCTCCTTATTTTACTTCTTCTTCTTCTACTTCTTCTCCTCCTCCTTCTTCCCCTTCTGCTTCTTCTCCTTCTTATTCTTCTTCTTCTTCTTCTTCTTCTTCTTCTACTTCTTCCCCTTCTTCCTCTTCAACTTCTTCTTCATCATCTTCTTCTTGCTCTGCTTCTTCTTCATTTTTATATTCTTCTTCTTCTTCATTCTTCTTCTTCTTCTCCTTCTTCTTCTTCTTCTTCTTTTTCTTCAACTTCTTCTTCTTCTTTGTCTTCTTTTTCGTCATCTTCTTCTTCTTCTTCTTCATCTTCATATTGTTCTTCTTCTTGTTCTTCTTCTTCTTCTTCTTCTTCTTCTTTGCCTTCTTCTCCTTTTTCTACTTCTTCTTCTACTTCTTTTGCTTCTTCATCTTGTTCTTCTTCTCTTTCTTCTTCTTCTACTTATTCTTCTTCTTCTTCTTCTTCTTATTCTTATTCTTCTTCTTTCTTCTTCTGCTTCTTCTTCTTCTTTTTCTTCTCCTTTTTCTTCTACTTCTTCTTCTCCTTCTATTTCTTCTTCATCTTTTTCTTCTCCTTTTTCATATTCTTCTTCTTCTTCTTTTACTTCTTCTTTCTCTTGTTCTTATTCTTTATTCTTCTACTTCTTCTTAATCTTCTTATTCTTATTCTTCTTCTTCCTCTGCTCATTCTTCTTTTTCTTCTACTTCTTCCCCTTCTTTTTCTTCTTCTTCTTCAACTTCTTCTTCATCTTCTTCTTCTTCTTCATCTTCTTCTTCTTCTTCTTCTTCTTCTTCTTCTTCTTTTTTCTTTCTTCTCCTTCTTCTTATTATTTTTCTTCTTCTACTTCTTCTTCTTCATCATCTTTTTTTATTCCTCTTCTACTTTTTCTTCTTCTAATTCCACTTCTTCGCCATCTTATTCTTCTTCTTTTGCTTCTTCTTCATCTTCATTTTTCTTCTTCTTCTTCAACTACTTCGTCTTCTTCTTCTTCTTGTTCTTCTTCCTCTTTCTCTTCTTCTACTTTTTCTTCTTATTCTTCTTCTTCTTTCTCTTCTTCTTCTTCTCCTTCTTTTTCTTCTTCTTCTTCTTCTTCTTCTCCTTCTTCTTCTCTTCCTTCTTATTTTTTTCATTTTCTTCTTTTTGTTCATCTTCATCTTCTTTTTCTTCAACTTCTTCTCTTCCTCTTCTTTTTATTCTTCTTCTTCTTCTTA
>JAIUJO010001646.1:42500-45000 GCA_023846275.1 Vanilla planifolia
ATTATTATTATTATTATTATTATTATTTTTATTTTCGTTATGTTCTTAGTCGTTTGCTAGTTTTTCTTCTTCGAGTTCTTCTACTATTGCTTCTTTATCTTTTTCTTCTTCAATATCTTCTTTTGCTTCATCTTCTTCTTCCACTTCTTCTACTTTGTCTTCTTCTACCTATTCTTCTTCTTCCTCTTCTACTTCTTCTTCTACTTGTTCTTTTTCTTTGACTTCTTCTTCTTCTTCCTCTTCCCCTTCTTCTTCTTCACCTTCATCTTCTTCTTTTTCTTCTTCTTCTACAACTTCTTTTTCTTCCTCTTCTTCTTTTTTTACTTCTTCTTCTTGTTCTTCTTTTTCTTCTTCTTCTTTTTGTTCTTCTTCTTCTACTTTGACTTCTTCTTTTTCTTCATCATCTCCTTCTTCTTCCTCTTTTTCTTCTTGTTCTTCTTCTTCTTCCTCTCCTTCTACTTCTACTTCTTCTCCTTCTTCGTCCTCTTCTACTTCCTCTTCCTCTTCCTCTTCTTGCACTTTCGCTTCGTATTTTTCTTCTACTTCTTCTTTGACTTCTTCTCCTTCTTCTTCTTCTTCTTCTTCTTCTTCTTCTGTTCTTCTACTCCATCTTTTTCTTCTTCTTCTTCTTCTTATTCAATTTTTCTTCTTCTTCTTCTTCTTCATTCACTTTTTCTTCTTCTTCTTCTTCTTCTTCTTCTTCAATTCTTCTTCATCCTCGTCTTCCTCTTCTTCTTCTTCTTCACTTCTTCTTCACCATCTTCTTCTTCTTTTCTTCTTCTTATTCTTCTTCTTCTTCTTCTGCATCTTCTTCTTCTTCTTCACCGTCACCAACTTCTTCTTCATCATCATCTTCTTAATTTTCTTTTTCTTCTTCTTCTTCTTCTTCATTTTCATCTTTTTTTCATATACTTATTCTTCTTCTTGTTTCTCTTCCTCTTCCAATTCTTCGTCTTCTTCATCTTCATCTTCATCTTCATCTTCATCTTCATCTTCATCTTCATCTTCTTCTTCTTCTTCTTTTTATTCTTCTTCTCCTTCTCTTTCGTCTGGTTTTTCTTCTTCTTCTTGTCCTTCTTCTTCTTCTTTTTTTTCTTTATTTTTTCGTATAGTTTTTCTACTTCTTCCTTCTCTTCCTCTTCTTCTTCTTCTTCCTCTTTTTCCTCTTCTTCCTCTTCTTCTTCTTCTTCTTCTTCTTCTTCGTCTTCTTGTTCTTTTTATTCTTCTTCTTCTTCTTTTTCGTCGACTTCTTATTCTTTTTCTTCGGCTTCTTCTTCTACTTCTTCTTCTTCTTCTTATTCTTATTCTTTTTCTTCTTCTTCTTCTACTTCTTCTCTTTGCCTTCTTCTTCTTCTTCTTCTTCTTCTTCATCTTCTTCTACTACTTCTTCTTCTTCCATCCTTCTTCTTCTTTTTCTTCTTCTTTTTTTCTTCTCCTACTTCTTCTTCTTCTTCTTCTTGTCCTTCTTCTTCCTATTTTTCTACTACCTCCTCTTCATTTTTTTCTTCCTTTGCTTCTTCTTCTTCATCTACTACTTCTTCATCATCTTCTTCTTCTCTCCTTCTAATTCTTCTACTACTTCTACATCTTCTTCATCATCATCAAAATCTTCTTCTTCTTCTTCTTCTTCTTCCTTATCTTCTTCATCTTCTTCTTCTTCTTCTTCTTCTTTATTCATCTTCTTCGTCATGTTCTTCTTCTTCTTCGTCATGTTCTTCTTTTTCTTCTTTTTCATTTTCTTCTACTTCTTTTTGGTCTTCTTCTTCTTCTTCTTTTTCTGCTAGTTTTTCTACTTCAAGTTCTTCTACTACTTCTACTTCTTATTCTTTTGGAACTTCTTCTTCTGCTTCTTCTTCATCTTCCTCTTCTTCTACTTCCTCTTCTTCTTCCTCTTCTTCTTCTTCTTTATCATCTTTTTCAACTTCATCGCCTTAATCTTCTTCTTCTTCTTCTTCTTCATCCTCCTCCTCTTCTTCTACTTTTTAATCTTCTTCATCATCTTCATCATCTTCTTCTTTTTCTCCTTCTTCTTCATCTTCTTCTTCTACTTCTTCTTCTTCTTCTTCTTTTTCATCTAATTCTTCTTCATCTTCTTATTCATCTTCCTCCTCCTCTTCTTCTTCTTCTTCATCTTCTTCAACTTCTTCTTCTTCTTCTTCCTCCACTTCTTCTTCTTAATCTTCTTCATCATCTTCTTCTTCTTCTTTTTCTCCTCCTTCTTCAGCTTCACCAACTTCTTCTTCTTCGTCATCATCATCTTCTTCTTTATCATTTTCTTCTTCTTCCCCTTCATCTTCTTTTCCTTCTTCTTCATATTCTTATTCTTCTTCTTCTTCCTCTTCTTCCTCCTCTTTTCGTCTTCATTCTTTTCTTCTTCTTCTTCTTCTTCTTCTCCTCCTTCTTCTACTTCTTCTTCTTCTTGTTCTTCTTCATCTTCTTCTTCTTGTTCTTGTTCTTGTACTTCTTCTACTTCTTCTACTTCTTCTTCTTCTTCTTCTTC
>JAIUJO010001646.1:47500-55000 GCA_023846275.1 Vanilla planifolia
TGTTCTTCTTTTTCTTCTTCTCCTTCTTTTTCTTCTTCTTCTTCTTCTTCTTTTTCATCTTCTTCTTCTTCTTCTTCTTCTTCTTCTTCTTCTTCTTCTTTTTTCGTCTTCTGCTTATTTTTTTTCTCTAAGTTCTTCTTCTACTACTTCCTCTTCTTCTTCTTCAACTTCTTATGCTTCTTCTTCTTCTGCTTCCACTTCTTCTTCTTCTTCTTCTTCCTCTTCTACTTCTTCCTCAACTTCTTCTACTTCTTTAACTCCTTCTTCTTCTTCCTCTTTTACTTCTTCTTCTTCTACTACTACTTCATCTTCTTCTTTTTATACTTCTTCTTCTTCTTCTTCTTTTTCATCTTCTTCTTCTTCTTCTTCTTCTTCCCCCACTTTTTAATCTTCTTCTTCTTCTTCTTCTTCTTCTTTTTCTCCTTCTTCTTCTTCTACCTCTTTTTCTTCTTCCACTTCCTCTACTTCCTCTTCTTCTTCCTATTGTTCTTTTTCTTCCTCTTCTTCTTCTTCATCTACTTCATCTTCTTCTTTGACTTCTTCTTCTTCTCCTTCCTCTTCCTCTTCTTCTACTTCTTCGTCATCATCTTCTTCTTCTTTTTCTTCTTCTCCTTCTTCTTCTACTTCTTCTTCTTCTTCTTCTTCATTTTCAACTTCTTCTTCTTCTTCTTCTTCCTCTTTTTCTTCTGCTTCTTCATCTTCTTCTTCTACTTCTTCTTCGTCATCATCCTCCTACTCTTCTTCTTCTTCATCATCATCTTCTTCTTCATCTTCTTCTTCTAATTTTTCCCATTCTTTTTCTTCTTCTTCTTCTTCTTCTTCTTTATCTTCTTCTACTTCTTCTTCTTCTTCAGCATCACCATCTTCTTCTTCTTCTTCGTCATAATCTTCCTCATTTTCTCTTTCTTCTTCTCGTTCATCTTCATTTTCTTCTTCTTCTTCTTATTCTTCTTCCTCTTCTTCTTCCATTTCTTCTTCTTCTTCTTCATCTTCTTCTTCTTCTGCTTCTTCTTCTTTTTCTTCTTCTTCTTCTTCTTCTTCTTCTTCATCCTCTACTTCTTCCTCTTCTTCTTCTTCTTCCTCTTCTACTTCTTATACTTCTTCTTCTTTTTGAACTTCTCCTTTCTCTTCTTCTCCTTCTTCTTCTTCTTCTTCCTCTTATTATTATTATTATTATTATTATTATTCTACTTCATCTTATTCTTCTTCTTCTACTTCATCTCCTTCTTCTTCCTCTATATCATAATGAATATCTTCTTCATCCTCTTCTTCTTCTTCTTCTACTTCTTCTTCTTCTTCCTCCTCCTCCTCCTCTTCTTCTTCTTCTACTTCTTATTCTTCTTCTTCTACTTCTTCTTCTATTAATTTTTCTTCTTCTTCTTCATTCTCTTCTTCCTCCTGTTCTTCTTCCTGGTCTTCTTCATCCTCTACTTCTTTTTCTTCTTCTTCTTCCTCTTCTTTTTGTTCTTCATAAACTTCTTCTGGTTCCTCTTCATCTTCATGTTCATCTTTTTCTTATTCTTCTTCTTCTTCTCCTTCTTCTTCTTCTTCTTCTTCTTCTTCTTCTTCTACTAGTACTTCTTCTTCTTCTTCTTCTTCTTCTTTTGCTTCTTTCATATCTTCTTCTTCTTCTTCCTCTTCTTCTTCCATTTCTTCTTCTTCTTCTTCATCTTCTTCTTCTTCTGCTTCTTCTTCTTTTTCTTCTTCTTCTTGTTCTACTTCTTCTTCTACATCCTCTACTTCTTCCTCTTCTTCTTCTTCCTCCTCTTCTACTTCTTGTACTTCTTCTTCTTCTTTAACTTCTTCTTTCTCTTGTTCTCCTTCTTCTCCTTCTTCTTCTTCTTCTTCCTCTTATTATTATTATTATTATTATTTTTATTATTCTACTTCTTCTTATTCTTCTTCTTCTACTTCATCTCCTTCTTCTTCCTCTTCATCATAATGAACATCTTCTTCATCCTCTTCTTCTTCTTCTTCTTTTTCTTCTTCTTCCTCCTCCTCCTCTTGTTGTTCTTCTTCTTCTACTTCTTATTCTTCTTCTTCTACTTCTACTTCTATTAATTTTTCTTCTTCTTCTTCATTCTCTTCTTCCTCCTGTTCTTCTTCCTGGTGTTCTTCATCCTCTACTTCTTTTTCTCATTCTTCTTCCTCTTCTTTTTGTTCTTCATAAACTTCTTCTGGTTCATTTTCATCTTCATGTTCTTCTTCTTCTTATTCTTCTTCTTCTTCTCCTTCTTTTTCTTCTTCTTCTTCCTCTTCCTCTTCTTCTTCTTCTTCTTCTTCTTCTTCTTCTTCTTCTACTTCTTCTTCCTCTTCTCCTTCTTATTCTACTTCTTCTTCTTCTTCTTCCACTTCCTCTTCCTCTTATTATTATTATTATTATTATTATAAATATTATTATTAATATTATTATTATTATTATTATTATTATTATTCTTTTGTTTTGTCTTCTTCAACTTCTTTGCTTTCTTCCTCTTCTTCTTCTTCTGCCTATTCTTCTTATTCTTGTTCTTATTCCACTACTTCTAATTCTTCTTCTGCTTCTTCTTCTACCACTTCTTCTTCTTCTTCTTCCTTTACTTCTTCTTTTTCTTCTCCTTCTTCTACTATTACTACAAATATTTCTTCTTCTTTTTCTTCTTTGGCTTCTTCTTCTTCTTCTTCTTCTTCTTTTACATCTTCTTCTTCCACTTCTACTTCTTCTTCTTCTTTTTTTTCATCATCATCCACTTCTTCTCCTTCCTATTCTTCTTCTTCTTCTACTTCTTTGTCTTCTTCTTCTTTTTCTGCTTCGTCTTCTTTAACTACTTCTTCTCCTTCTTCTTCTTCTTCAATTTCTTCTTCTTATTCTCTTCTTCTTCTTTCTATTCTTCATTTTTTCGTTCGTCTTCTTCTTCTTCTTGTACATCCTCATCTTCTTCTTCTTCTTCCAATTCTTCTTATTCTTCCTCTTCTTCTTCTTGTTCTTCTTCTTATTCTTTCTATTCCTCTTCCACTTCTTTCCCTTCTTCATCATCTTCTTCTTCTACTTGTTCTTCTTCTTCTTCGTCTTCTTCTTCTCTTCTTCATCTTCTTCTTCTTCTTCTTCTTCTACTACTTCTTGTTCTACACCTTCTTCTTCTTCATCTTCTTCAATTTCTTCTTATTCGTCTTCTTCTTATTCTTCTTCTTCTTTTTCTTCCACTTCTTCTTCTTCAACTTCTTCTTCTTCTTCTTCTTCTTCTTCATCTTCTTCTCTTCTTCTTCTTCCCCTTCTACTTCTTCTTCTTCTTCTACTACTTCTTCTTCTTTGGCTTATGCTTCTTCTTTCTTATCTTCTTCTTCTTCTTCTTTCTTATCTTCTTCTTCTTCTTCTTATATTTCTTCTTCTTCTTGTTCATCTTCTTCTTCCTCTTTTTATTCTTCCTCTTTTTTTCTTCATCTTTTTCTTCTTTTTCTCCTTCTTTTTCTTCTTCTTCTTCTTCCTCTAATTCTTCTTCTTCTTCTTGTTCTTTTTCTTCTTCTTCATCTACTACTCCTTCTTCTTCATCCTCTTCTTCTTCATCTTCTTCTTCTTTTTCTTCCTCTACTTCTTCTTCTTCTTCTTCTTCTCCTACTTCTTCTTCTTCTTCTTCTTCTTCTTCCACTTCTGGTTTTGCTTCTCCTTTCCTAACTTCTTCTTCTTATTATTATTCTTCTTCTTCTATGTCTTCCTCCTCTTCTTCTTTTACTTCTTCCTCGTCCTCTTCTACTTCTTCTTTCACTTCTTCTTCTTTTTCTTCTTCATCTAATTTACCTTCTTCCACTTCTTCATCATCATGTCCATAAACATATTATTATTATTATTATTATTCTACATCTTCTCCTTTTTCCACCTTTAGTTCTTCTTCCTCTCTCGCTTCTTCTACTTCTTCTTCTTCTTCAAGTTCTTCTTCTTCTTCTTCTTCTTCTTCTTCTTTCTTCTTCTTCGTCTTATTGTTCTTCATCTTAATTATCTTCTTCTTCTACCTCTACTTCTACTTCTTCTTCTTCTCCTTTAACTTCTCTTACAAATTCCCCTTCTTCTTCCTCCACTATTTCTTCCTCCTTTTCCTTTTCTTCCACTTCTTCTACCTTATCTACTTCTTCTTCCTATTCTTCTTCTTTTTCTTCTTTCTCTTCTTCTTCTTCTTCTTCTTCTATAATTTCTTCTTCTGCTTCTTCTACTTCGTCTTCTTCTTCTTCTTTTTGCCCTTCTTCTTCTTGTTCTTCTTCTTATTCTTCTTTTTCATCATCTTATTCTTCTTATTCTTCTTATTCATCTTATTCTTCTTATTCTTCTTCTTCTTTTTCTTCTTCTTCTTCTTCTTCTTCCTCCTCCTCCTCTTCTTCTTCTTTTTCTTCCTCTTCTTCTTCTTCTTCTTCCTCTTCCACTTCTTCTTCTTCTTCTTCTTCTACTTCTTCTTCTTCTTCTTCTTCGTCATCATCATCAACATCATCATTATCTTCTTCTTCTTCTTCTCCTCCTCCTCCTCCTCCATCTTCTTCTTCTTCTACTTTTTTTTCTTCTTCTTCTTCTACTACTTTTTCTTCTTCTTCTTCTTCATTCTCTTCTTCTTCCTCCTCTTCTTCTTCCTTTTCTTCTTCTTCCTCAACTTCTTCTTCTTCTTCTTCTTCTTCTTCCTCTTCCTTTTATTCTTCCAAGACTTCTTCTAGTTCCTTTCCATCTTCATCTTCTTCTACTTCTTCTTCTTCATCTTCTTCTTCTTCCTCTTCTACTTCTTGTTCTCCTTCTTCTTCCTCTTCTTCTTCTTCTTCTTTCTCTTCTTGTTCTACTTCATCTGCTTCTTCTCCTTCCTCTGCATCTTCTTCTTATTCTTCTTCTTCTTCTTCTTCTCTTACTTCTTCAACTTCTCCATCTTCTTCTTCTTCTTCCACTTCCTCTTTCTCTTCTTCTTCTTCTTCTTCTTCTTCTTCTTAATTATTTTCTTCTTCCACTTCTTCCTTTTCTTCCTCTTCTTCTTCTTCCTCTTCTTCTTCTTCTTCTGCTTCTGCTTCTTCTTCTTCTTCTTCTTCATTCTTCTCGTCATCTTCTTCTTCTTCATCTTCTTCTTCTTCATCTTCTTTATCTTCTTCATCTACCTCCACTTCTACTTCTTCTTATTCTCCTTTTACTTCTCTTGCTAATTCCACTTCTTCTTCCTCCACTTTTTCTTCCTCTGCTTCTTCTTCTTTTTCCTCTTCTTCTTCTTCTTGTTCTTCTTATTCTTCTTCTTCATCATCTTATTCTTCTTTTTCTTCTTCTTCTTCTTCTTCTTCTTCTTCTTAATCTTCTTCTTCTTCTTCTTCTTGTTCCTCCTCCTCTTCTTCTTCTTTTTCTTTTTCTTCCTCTTCTTCTTCTTCTTCTTCTTCTTCTTCTTCGTCTTCTTCTTCTTCTTCTTCTTCTTCTTCTTCTACTTCTTCTTCTTCATCTTCATCTTCATCTTCATCAACATCATCATTATCATCTTCTTCTCCTACTCCTCCTCCTCCACCTCTTCCTCCTTCATCATCCTTTTCTACTTTTTCTTCTTCTTCAACATCTTATTCAAATTATTCTACTTCTTCTTCTTCTACTACTTTTTCTTCTTAGTCTTCATTCCCTTCTTCTTCCTCCTTTTCTTCTTGCTTTTCTTCTTCTTCCTCTAGTTCTTCTTCTACTCCTTCTTCTTCTCCTTCTTCTTCAGCTTCTCCTTCTTCTTCTTCTTCTTCTTCTTAATTTCTTTCTTCTTCCACTTCTTTCTTTTCTTCCTCTTCTTCTTCTTCTTCCTATTCATCTTCTTCTTGTTCTTCTTCTTCATCTTCTTCTTCACCATCATCATCATCATCATGGCCATGATCTTCTTATTATTATTATTATTATTATTATTATTATTATTATTTTTATTCTTCTTCTTCTTATTCTTCTTCTTTTTCTTCTTCTTCTTATTCCTCTTCTTCTTCTTCCTCCTCTTCTTCTTCTTCCTTTTTCTTCTTCTTCTACTTCTTCTTCTTCTTCTTCTTCTCCTTTTTCTTCTGTTGCTTCTTCTTCTTCTTCTTCAACTTCTACATCTTCTTCTCCTTCTTCTTCTTGTTCTTCTTCATCTTCATCCTCTTCTTCTTCTTCATATTCTTCTTCCTCCTCTTCTTCTTCTTCTATTTGTTTTTCTTATTATTCTTCTTCTTCTTTTTCCTCTTCTTCATCCTCTTTTTCTTCTTCCTATCATTTTTCTTCTTCTTCTTCTTCTTCTACTACTACTACTACTTCTTCTTCTTCCTCCTCTTCTTCTTCTTCTTCATAATTTTCTTCTTCTTCCTCTTCCTCTTTAGCTTCTTCTTCATCCTCTTCCTTCTGCTTCCTCTTCTCCTTCTTCTTCTTCTTCTTCTTCTTCTTCTTTGTTTATTCTTCTTCTTCTTCTTCTATAACGTGTTCTTCTTCTTCTTCTTGCTCCTCTTCCTCTTCTACTTCCTCTCCCTCTTCTTCTTCTTCTTCTTCTTCTTTTTCTTCTTCTGCTTCTTCTTCTTCTTCTTCTTCTCCTACTTTTTTCTTTTCTTATTCTTCTTCTTCTTCTTCTTCTTCTTCATCATCATCCTCTTTTTCTTCTTATTCTTCTTCTTCTTCTAATTCTTCTTTTGCTTCTTGTTCTTCTTCTTCTTCTTCTTCATCTTCTTCTTCTTCTTCTTCTTTTTCTTCTTTTTCATCATCATCTTATTCTTTTACTTCTTCTCCTTTAACCTCTTCTTCTTATTATTCTTCTTCTTCTTATTATTATTAAAGTTCTTTTACAACTCCTTTTTCTTGTTCTTCTACAACTTCTTCTACCTCCTCCGGTTCATCCACCTCTTCTTCTTCCTCTTTTACTTCTTGTTCGACTTATTCTTCTCCTTCTTTTTCTTCTTCTTATTAATAATTTCTTCTTCTTCTTCTTCTTTTTCTTATTCTTCTTCTTCTTGTTCTTCTTCTTCTTGTTCTTGTTCTTGCTATTCTACTTCTTTTTCTTCCCCTTCTTCTACTTCTTCTTCTTCTTCTTCTTCTTCTACTTTTTGTTCATCTTCTTCTTCTTCTTCTTCTTCTTCCTCCTCCTCTTCTTCTTCTTCCTCTTCATTCACTTCTTATTCTTGTTCTTCTTCCTCTTCTTCTTCTTCTTCTTCTTTTTCTTCTTCTAGTTGTTGTTCTTATTATTATTATTATTATTATTATTATTATTTT
Source organism: Vanilla planifolia (assembly GCA_023846275.1). Classification (NCBI taxonomy): domain Eukaryota; kingdom Viridiplantae; phylum Streptophyta; class Magnoliopsida; order Asparagales; family Orchidaceae; genus Vanilla; species Vanilla planifolia. The sequence continues at coordinate 54,687 of JAIUJO010001646.1, forward strand.
TCTTTTTCTTCTTCTTCTTCTTCATCCACTTCTTCTTCTTCCTCTTCTTCTTATTCCTCTTCTTCTTCTTATTCTTTGTCTTCTTCTTCTTCTTCTTTTTCTTCATCTTCTTCTTCTTCTTTGACTTCTTCTTCTTGTTCTTCTTCTTCTTCTTCTTCTTCTTCTTCTTCTTCTATTTCTTATTCTTATTCTTTTTCTTCTTCATCCTATTCTTTATCTTGCACTTCCTCTTCCTCTTCTTCTTCTTTCACTTTTTCTACTTCTTCTTCTTCCACTTTTTCTTCTACTTCTTCTTCCTTTTCTTCATTTTTTCC
>JAIUJO010001646.1:62500-72500 GCA_023846275.1 Vanilla planifolia
AGAGATAAAAGAAGAAGAAGAAGATGAAGAAGAAGAAGAAGAAGAAGAAGACATAGAAGAAGAAGAGGAATAAAAAGAAGAAGAAGAAGAAGATGAAGAAGAAGAAGAAGAAGATAAAGATGATGATGAAGAAGAAGAATAAAATGATGAAGAAGAGGCAGAAGACAAAGAAAAAGAAAAGAAGGAAAAGAAGAAGAAGAAGAAAAAGTAGAAGATGAAGAAGAAGAAGAAGAAGTTGTATAAGAGGAAAAAGTAGAAGAAGATGATGAAGCAGATGAAGTAGAAGAAGTAAAAGACGAAGAAGATGAAGAAGAAAAAGAAGTAGAAAAAGAAGAAGAAGAAGAAGAAAAAGAAGAAGAGATCAAAGAAGAAGAAAAAGATGATGAAGAAGAAGAAGAACAGGAAGAAGAAAAAGAAGACATAAAAGATGAAGAGGAAGAAGAAGAAGAAGAAGAAGATGAAGAAGAAGAAGAAGACAAAGAAGATGAAGAAGAAAAAGAAGAAGATGATGAAGAAGAGGGAGAAGATGAAGTTGAAGAAGGAGGAGAAGAAGAGGAGGAAGAAGAAGTAGAAGATGAAGAAGAAGAAGAAGAAGAAGATGTAAGAGAACAAAAAGGAGAGGAAGATGATGAAGAAGACAAAGAACTAGAAGTAAAAGGAGAAGAAAAAGAAACAAAAGAAGAAGAAGTTGAAGAAATAAGAGATGAAGATGAAGAAGAAGAAGATGATAATGATGATGATGAAGAAGAAGAAGAATAAGAAGAAGAAGATGTCAGTGAAGAAGAGGTAGAGGAAGACGAAGAATTATAGGAAGTAGGAGACGAAGAAGAAGAAGAAGAAGACGATGATGAAGAAGAAGAAGAACTAGAAGGCAAAGAAGAAGAAGAAGAAGTAGAATAAGAAGAACAAGAAGAAGAAATAGAAGAAGTCAGAGAAGAAGAAGTAATAGAAGAAGAAGTAGGAGAAGAAGGAGACGAAGCAAAAGGAGAAGAAGAAATAGACGAACAAGAAGTTGAAGATGATGATGATGATGATGATGATGATGATGAAGGAGAAGAAGAAGAAGAAGAAGAACGAACAGAAGAAGTGGAAGAAGAAGAAAAAGAAAAAGAAGAAGAAGAGAAAGAAGAAGAAGAAGATGAAGAAGAAGAAGAGGAAGAAGAAGAAGATGATGAGGAAGAAGTAGTAGAAGAAGAAGACAAAGAAGATGAAAATTCAAAAAAGAAGAAGAGAAAGTTGTAAAGGAAGAAGAAGAAGAAGAAGAAGATTATTATGAAGAGGAAGAAGAAGTAGAAGAAGGAGAAGAGGAAGAAGCAGAAGAAGAAGTAGAATAATAAAAATAATAATAATAATAATAATAAGAAGAAGAAGAAGAATATGATGAAGAAAGAGAAGGAAAAAAGAAGAAGAAGATGGAGTAGAAGAATGCGAAGAAGAAGAAGAAGAGGAAGAAGAAGAAGTCAAAGAAGAAGAAGACGATGAAGAAAACGAAGAAGACGAAGAAGAAGAAGATGAGGAAGAAGATGATGTAGAAGAAGAAGAACAAGAACAAGAAGAAAAAGAAGAAGAAAAAGAAGAAGAAAAGGAAGAGGAAATAGAAGAAGAAGAAGAAAAAGAAGAAGCAGATGAAGAAATAGGAGACTAAGAAGAAGAAGAAGAAGAAGAAGATGATGAAGAAGAACAAGAAGAAGAATAAGAAAATGAGGAGGAAGAAGAAGATGTAGATGAAGAAGAAGAAGAAGAAGGTGAAGAAGAAGAGGAAGAAGAAGAAGAAGAAGAAGAAGACGAGAAAGAAGGAGAACAAGAAGAAGAAGAAGAAGTAGAAGAAGAAGAAGAAGAAGAAGCTGAAGAAGAAGAAGATAGAGAAGAGGAGGAAGAAGAAGAAAAAGAAGACGAAGAAGAAGATGTAGAAGTAGAAGAAGAATGATATGAAGATGAAATGAAGAGGAAGGAGAAGAAGAAGAAGAAGAAGAAAAAGAAAAAGAAGAAGGAGAAGTTGAAGAAGAAGGAGATGAAGAAGTAGAAGAAGCAAAAGAAGAAGAAGAAGAAGAAGAACAAGATGAAGAAGACTAAGGAGTAAGAGACGAAGTAGAAGAAGAAGAATAAGAAGAAGAAAATGATGATGATGATGAAGAAGATGAAGATGAAGAAGAAGAAGAAGAAGACAAAAAAGAAAAAGAGTATGAAGAAGAAGAAGAAGAAGAAGACGAAGCAGAAGGAGAAGAAGAAGAAGAAGATGAAGAAGAAGAAGGAGTAGAAGAAGAAAAGGAGGAGGAGAAGAAGGGGAAGAAGATGAAGATGATGATGTAGACAAAGAAGAAGAAGGAGAAGAAGAAGAAGAAAAAGACCAAGAAGTAGAAGAAGAAGATGAAGAAGACGAAGAAGGAGACGGAGACAGAGAGGAAGAAGAAAAAGGAGTCAAAGAAGATGAAGAAGGAGAAGAAGAAGGGGAAGAAGATGATGAAGATGATCATTAAGAAGAAGAGGAAGAAGAAGAAGAAGAACAAGAACAAGAACAAGAAAAAGAAGAAGAAGAAGGAGAAGGAGGAGGAGGAGGAGGAGAAGAAGAAGAAGCAGAAGGAGAAGAACAAGAACAAGAAAAAGAAAAAGAAGAAGAAGAAGGAAGAGGACGAGGAAAATAAGAAGAAGAAGAAGATGTAAACAAAGAAGAAGAAGAAGAAGAAGAAGGACAAGCAAAAGAAGAAGAGGAAGAAGAAGAAAAATAAGACAAAGAAGGAGAAGAAGGAGAAGAAGAATATGAAGAAGAAGAAGAAGTTGATGATGACAAAGAAGAAGAAGAACAAGAAGAAGAAGTTAAAGAAGAAGAAGAAGAATAAGAATAAGAAGAAGAAGAAGTAGAATATTAAGAAGAAGAAGAAGGAGAAGAAGAAAAAGAAGAAGAAAAAGAAAAAAGGGAGAATTAGGAGGAGAAGAAGAAGGAGAAGTAGTAGTAGAAGAAGAAGAAGAAGAAGAAGAAGAAGAAGAAAAGGAATAAGAAGAAGAAAAGGAAGAAGAAATCAAAGAAGAATAAGAAGAAGAAGAAGAAGAAGAAGAAGATGAAGAAGAAGAAGAAGATGAAGAAGAATAAGAAAATGAGGAAGAAGACAAAGAAGAGGAAGAAGAAGATGAAAAAGAAGAATAAGAAGAAGAACAAGGAGGATAAGAAGACAAAGAAGAAGAAGAAGAAGAAGAAGAAGATGACGATGATGAAGTCAAAGTAGAAGAAGAAGAAGAAGAAGAAGAAAAAGACGAAGTCAAAGAAGGAGAAGAAGAAGAAGAAGAAGAAGAAGATGATGATGAAGTAGAAGGAGATTGAGAAGAAGAAGAAGAAAAGAAGAGGAAGAGGAAGATGATGAAGAAGAAGAAGGACAAAGAAGATGAAACTGAAGAAGAAGTAGAAGTTGAAGAAGAAGAAATAGAAGAAGAAAAAAGAGAAGAAGAAAATTTAGGAGGAGGAGGAGAAGAAGAAGAAGAAGATGAAGAAAATGTAGACGAAGAAGAAGATTAAGGAGAACAAGAGCAAAAACAAGATGACGAAGAAGAAGAAGAATAAGAAGAAGATGAAGAAGAAGAAAAAGAAGATTAAGAAGAAGAAGATAATGAAGAAGAAGAAAAAGATAAAGAAGAAGAAGAAGAAAAAGGAGAAGGAGAACAAGGAGAAGAAGAAGAAGAAGGAGAAGAAGAAGGAGAAGAAGGAGAAGAAGAAGAAGCAGAAGATTTGGAAGAAGAAGAAGAAGAAGTCGAAGTTGAAGAAGAAGAAGAAGAGGAAGAAGAAGAAGGAGATGGTGAGGAAGAAGAAAAAGAAGTAGACGAAGAAGAAGAAGAAGTAGAAGAAGAAGAGAAAGAAGATTATGATGATGATCATTAAGAAGAAGAAGAGGAAAAAGAAGAAGAACAAGAAAAAGAAAAAGAAGAAGGAGAAGAAGGAGGAGGAGGAGAAGAAGATGAAGAAGAAGAAGAAGATATAGACAATGAAGAAGAAGAAGAACAAAAAGGACAAGAAGAAGAAGAAGGAGAAGAAGGTGAATAAAAAGAAGAAAAAGAAGGCAAAGAAGATGAAGAAGAAGAAGAAGATGATGATGATGAAGAAGAAAAAGTTTATGATGACAAAGAAGAAGAAGAACAAGAAGAAGAAGACGTGAAAGAAGATGAAGAAGAAGAATTAGAAGAAGAAGAAGAAGTAGATTATTAAGAAGAAGATAAAGGAGAAGAAGAAGATAATGAAGAAGAAGTAGAAGATGAAGAAGAAAAAGAAAAAAGAGAGAGAATTAGGAGGAGATGGAAAAGAAGAAGAAGAAGGAGAGAAGAAGTAAAGGAAAAAGAAGAAGAAGAAGAAGAAGAAGAAGAAATCAAAGAAGAAGATGAAGAAGAAGAAAAAGATGAAGAAGAAGAAGATGAAGAAGAAGAAGAAGAAGAAGAAGAAGAAGAAGAAGAATATGAAGAAGAAGAAGAAGAAGAAGAAGAAGAAAAAGTAGTCAAAGAAGGAAAAGAAGAAGAAGAAGACGAAGAAGATTGAGAAGAAGTAGAAGAATATGTATAAGAAGAAGAAAACAAAGAAGAAAAAATGAAGGAGAAGGTTTTACAGAAGGAGAAAAAGGAGAAGAAGAATAAGAATAAGCAGAAGAAGAAGAAGAAGAAGAAGAAGAAGAAGTTAGAGAAAAAGAAGAAGATGACGATGAAGAAGTAGGAGACAATGAAGAAGAAGCAGAAGAAGAAGAAGAAGAAGAAAGAGGAGAAGAAGAAGAAGAAGAATAAGAAGAAGAAAAAGAAGAAGTAGAAGAAGGCGTAGAAGAAGTAGAAGAGGACGAAGAGAAAGGAGAAGAAGAACAAGACGAAAACGATGAAGAAGAAGAAGTATCAGAAGATGATGATGACGATGTTGATGATGAAGAAGAAAAAGAAAAAGTCTTCTTCTTCTTCTTCTCCTTCATCTTCTTCTTCTTCTTTTTCTTCCTCATCTTCTTCTTCATCTTCTTCTTCTTTGACTTTTTAGCTTCTTGTTAATCTTCTTCTTCTTCTTCATTTTCTTCTTCATCTTAATCTTCTTCCTCTTCTTCTTCTTGTTCATCTTCTACTTCTTCGACATCTTTTCATTCTTCTGCTTCTTCTTATTCTTCATCTTTTACTATGTCTTCTTCCTTTTCTTTGTCTTGTTCTTCTTCATCTTCTTCCTCTTTTTCTTATTCATCATCATCATCATCATCTTCTTCTTCTTCTTCTTCTTCTACTTCCTCTTCTTCGTCTTCTTCTTCTTCTTCTTCTTCTTCCACTTCTTCTTCTTCCACTTCTTTTTTCTCCTTCTTCTTCTTCTTCATCTTCTTCTAGTTCTTCTTCGTTTTGTTCTCTTCTTCTTCTTCTTCTTCTTCTTGATCTTCTTCTTCTTCTTCTTCTTCTTTTTCTACGACAACTTCTTCATCACAAACTTCTTCTTCTTCTTCTTCTTATTCCTCTTCTATGTCTTCTTCTTCTTCTTTGTATACTTCTTCTTCTTGTTCTTCTTCTTCTTCTTCTTCTTCTTCTTCTTCTTTTTCTTTTTCTTCATCTTCTTCGACTTCTTCTTCTTCTTCCTCGTCTTCCTCTTGCCCTTCTTCTTACTCTTCTTCTTCTTCTACTACTTTTTCATCTTCTTCTTCTTCATTTATTTCTTCTTCATCATCAACTTCTTCTTCCTCCTCTTTTTCTTCTCCTTCTTCTACTTCTTCTTCTTCTTTTCCTCATCTTCTTCGTCCTCTTCTTCTAAATTTTCTTCTTCTTCTTCTCCATCTTTCTCGTCTTTTTCTTGCTCTTCTTCTTCTTCTTCTTCGACTTCTTCGTCTTCTTCTTCTTCATCATAGTTTTCTTCTTCTACTTCTTCTTTTTCTTGCTCTTCTTCTTCAACTTCTTTATCATCATGTTCTTACTATTATTATTATTATTTTTATTATTACTCTACCACTTTTTCCTATTCTTCTTCGTCTTCTTCTTTGTCATTTTCCACTTCTTTTTCTTCTTCTTCTTCCCCTTCTTTTTCTTCTTCTTCTTTCTTATGATTATTCTTATACTTCTTCTACTTATTCTTCTTCTCTTTCTTCTTCTTCTTCTTCTACTTCTTCGTTTTCTTTGTCTTCTTTTTTGTTCTTCTTCTTCTTCTTCTTCTTCTTCCTAATCCTCTTTGTCTTCTTTTTCTTAATCTTCTTCTTCTTCTTCTTCTTCTTCTTCTTCCTAATCTTTTTTGCCTTCTTTTTCTTCGTCTTCTTCTTCTTCTTCATCTTCTTCCATTTCTTCTTCTTCTTCCTCCTCTTCTTCTTCTACTACTCTTCCTCTTCTTCTTCTTCTTCTACTACTACTTCTTCATCTTCTTTGTTTTCTTCTTTTTCTTCATTTTCTACTTGTTCTTTTTCTTCGTGATTGTCCTCTTCTTCTTCATTTTCTTCTTCTTCTTCTTCACTGTTTTCTTCTTCTTCTTCTTCTTCTTCTTCTTCTTCTTTTTCTTCTTCTTCATCTTCAACCACTTTTTCTTCTCATTCATCTTCTTCTTCTTCTTCTTCTTCACCTTTTTCTTCTTCTTCTTCTTTGTCTCCTTCTTCTTCTTCATCTTCGTCACCTTTAACCACTTTTTCTTCTACTTCTTCTCTTCTTGTTCTTCTTCTCCTTCTTCTTCTCATTCTTTCTCATCATCATCATCTTCTTCTTCTCCTTCTTCTTCTTCTTCTTCTTCATCTTCTTCTTTTTCTTCTTCCACTACGTCTTACTCTTCTTCTTCCTCTTCATCTTCTTCTTCTTCTTCTCCTTATTCTTATTCTTTACCGTTTTCTTCTTCTTCTTCTTCTTCTCCTTCTTCGTCTCATTCTTCATCCTATTCTTCTTCGTCTTCTTCCTGTTCTTCTTCTTCTCCTTCTTCTTTGTCTTCTTCTTCTTCTCTATTTTCTTCTTCTTCTTCTTCTTTTCTTCATCTTCTTCTTCATCTAATTCAGCTTCTTTCTCTACTACTACATCTTCTTCTCCATCTTCTCCTTCTTCTTCTTCTTCCTCTTCTCTTTCTTCTCCTTTGCCATCATCATGATCTTCTTCATCTTCTTCTTCTTCTTCATCCTCTTCTCCATCTTCTTCTTCATGATCTTTCTCTAATTCTTCTTCTTCTTCTTCTTCTTCGTCTTCTTTTACTTAATCTTCTTCTACTTCTTTTTCTTCTTCTTCTTCTTCTCGTCTTCGTATTCTTCTTCTTCTTCTTCACCTCCTTCTTCTTCTTCATCTTCGTCTTCCTCTTCTTCATCTTCTTCTTTGACTTCTTCTTCTTCTTCTTCTTCTTCGTCTTCTCCTTCGTCAACTTCTTCTGCTTCTTCTTCTTCTTCTTCTTCTACTTCTTCTTCTTCATCTTCTTCTTCTGCTTCTTCTTCTTCTTCTTCTCCTTCTTATCCTTCTTCTTTTACATCTTCCTCCTCTTCTTCTTCTTGTACTTCTTCTCCTTGTTGTTCTTCTTCTTCATCATCTCTTTCTCCTTCCTATACCACATTTTTTTCTTCTTCTTCCAATTCTAATTCTTTGTTGTTGTCTTCTGCTTCTTCTTCAGCTTCTTCTTCTTCTTCTTCTTCTTCTTCTTCTTCTTCCTCTTCTTCTTCCTCTTCTTCTACTTCCTCTTCCTTTTCTTATTCTTCTTCTTCTCCTTCTTCTTCTTCTTCTTTATCTTCTTCTTTTTCGTCTTCTTCTTCTTCTTCTTCTTTGACTTCTTCTTCATATCCTTCTTTTTCTTCTTCTTCTTCTTCTTCTTCGTCTTCTTCATCCACTTCTTTGCCTTCTTCTTCTTCTACATATTATTTCATCATCATCTTCTTCTTCTTCTTGTTCTTCAATTTCTTCTTTTTCTTCTTCTTGTTGTCTTCCTCTTCTTCATCTTCTTCTTCCCCTTTTTCATTTTATTCTTCTCCTTCTTCTTCATCATCTTCTTCTTCATCTTCTTCCTCTTCTTCTTCTTGGTTTTCTTTTCCTTCTTCTTATTATTATTCTTCTTCTTCTTCACCTTAGTCTTGTTTTTCTTCTTCTTCTTCGTCTTCGTCTTCTATTTCTTCTTCTTCTCCGCCTCCTCCTTCTTCTTCTTCTTTGTCTTCTTCTTCTTCTTCTTCTTCTCCTTTGTCTTCTTCTTCATCTTGTTCTTCTTCTTCTTCTTTTGTTCTTATTCTTCTTCTTCTTCTCCTTCTCCTTCTCTTTCTTCTTCTTCTTATTCTTCTTCTTCATCATCATCTTCTTCTTCTTCTTCTTCTTCTTACTCTTTCTCTTCAGCTTCATCTTCTTCTTCTCCGTCTTCTCTTCTTCTTCGTCTCCTTCTTCTTCTTCTTCATTTTCTTCTTCTCCTTTTTCTTTTTCCTTTTCTTCTTCTTCTTCTTCTTCTTCTTCCTCTTCTTCTTCTCCTCCTTCTTCTTCTTCTTCTTCTTCTTATTGTTATTCTTCATCATCTTCTTCTTCTTCTTGCTCTTCTTCTTCTTCTTCCTCTTCTTCTTCTCCTTCTTCTATCTATTATTATTATTATTCTTATTCTTCTTTTCTTCTTCATCTTCTTCTTCTTGCCCTTCTTCTTCTTCTTCTTCTTCTTCCTCTTCTTCTTCATCTTATTTGTTATGCTTCTCCTTCTTCTTATTCGGTTTGTTCTTATTTTTCATTTTTTCTTCTTATTCTATTTTTTCCCCTTTTTATTCTTCTTCTTCTTCTTCTTCAACTTTTTATTCTTCTTCTTCTTCTTCTTTGCCATCTTTTTCTTCTGCTTCATCTTCTTCGCCTTCTTCTTTTTCTTCCTCTTCTTCATCTTCCATTTCTTTGACTTCCTCTTCTTTGTCTTCCCCTCCATCTTCTTCGTCTTCTTCATCTTCTTCTGCATCTTCTTCTACTTCTTCTTGTTGTTGTTCTTCTTCTACTTCTTTTTCTTCTTCCACTTTGTTTTCTTCTACTTCTTCTTCCTCTTCATCATCCTCATCATCCTCTTTTTTGTCTTCTTCTTCTTCTTCATCATCATCATCTTCTTCTTCTTCTTCTTCTTCTACTTCTACTTCTTCTTCCTCGTCTTCTTCTTCTTCTTCTACTTCTACTTCTTCTTCCTCGTCTTCTTCTTCTTCTTCTTCATCTCTTTTTTCTTTGTTGTCTTCTTCTTCACCTCCTTCTTCTTCGCTTTCGTCTTCTTCTTCTTTTCTTCTTCTTCTTTTTCATCTTCTTCTTCTTCCACTTGTTCATCTTCCACATCTTTGTCTTCTTCTTCTTCTTCTTCTGCTACATCTTCTTCTTCTTTTTCCCCTTCATCATCTTCTTCTTCTTCTTATTCTTCTTCTTGTTCTTTTTCCTCGTCTTCATCATCATCATCTTCTTCTTCTTCTTATTCTTCCACTTCTAGTCCTTCTTATTGTTCTTCGTTTTCATCATTCTTCTCCTTCTTCTTCTTCTTCTTCTGCTTCTTATTCTTCTTCTTCTTCCTCTTCTTCTTAATCTTTTTCTTCTTCTACTACTTCTTCTTCTTCTTCCCTTCTTATTCTACTTCTTCTTCTTCTTCTACTACTACTACTACTTCTTCTTCTCCATCTTTCTTATTGTTTTCATCTTCAACTCCTTCTTCTTCTTCTATAACTGCTACTATTAGCACTTCTTCTTCTTCTTCTTCTTCTTCTTCTTTTCCTTCTTCTTCTTCTACTACTTCTTCATTTTCCTGTTCCACTTCTTCTTCCTCGTCTTCATTTTTTTCTTTTTCTTTTTCTTCTTCTTCTCCTTCTTCCTCTTCTTCTGCTTCTTCGTCTTCATCTTCTACTACTCCTTCTTCATCTTCTTCTTCTTCTTCTTCTTCTTCTTCTTCTTCTCCATCTTCTTCTTCTTCTTCTTCTTCTTCTTCTATATCATTTTCTTCTTCTTCTTCTTCCTCTTCCACTCCTTTGTGTTATTCTTCCTCTTCTTCTTCTTTAACTTCGCCTTCTTCTTCTTCTTCTTCTATTCTTAATTTTCTTATTCTTCTTCATCTTTGTCTTCTTCTTCTTCTTCTTCTTCCTCT
>JAIUJO010001646.1:80000-85000 GCA_023846275.1 Vanilla planifolia
TCGTCTTCTTGTTGTTGTTCATCTTCTTCTTCTTCTTCTTCTGCTCCTTCTCCTTCTCCATATTCTTCTTCTTTTCCTTCTTCTTGTTTTTCTTCTTCTTCTTCTTCTTCATCTTCTCCTTCTTCTTCTACTCATTTTTATTCATCTTGTTATTCTTATTCCTATTGTACATTTTCTTCTTCTTCTTTTTCTTCCTCTTCCTCTTGTTCTTCTTTCTCTCCTTCTTCTTCGTTTTCTCCTTGTTCGTCTTCTCCTTCTTCATCTTCTTCTTCTTCATCATCCTCTTCATCTTCTTCTTCTTTTTCATCCTCTTTTTCTTTTTCTTCTTCTTCTTCATATTTTAGTTCCACTTCTTCTTGTTCTTGTTGTTCTTCTTCTTCTTCTTCTTCCTCTTCTTCTTCTTCCTCTTCTTTTTCTTCTTCTTCCTAATCTTCTTCTTCTTCTTCTTCTTCTTCTTCTTACTCTTCTTCTTCTTCTTCTTCTTCTTATTCTTTTTCTTCTTCTTCTTCTTCCTCATCATCATCTTCTTCTCTTTCTCCAACTTTTTCTTCTTATTCTTTTTCTTCTTCTCGTTCTTCCAATAGATGTTCTACTTCTTTTTCTCTTCTTCTTATTCTTCTTCTATCTTTTTCTTCTTTGTCTTCTTCTTCTTCTTCTTCTTCTTCTTATTCATCTTCTTCTTCTTCTTCTTCTTCTTCTTCTTTTTCCTCTTCTTCTTCTTTGTCTTCTTTTTCTACTTCTTCTTGTCCTTCTTCTTCTTCTTCTTCTCTCCTTCTTCTTCTTCTTCATCCTCGTTTTCTTCTTCCTCTTCTTCTTCTTCTTCTTCTCCTTGTTCTTATAAGTCTTTGTCTTCTTCTTCTTCTTTTTGTTCTTCTTTTTCTTCTTCATCTTGTTCTCCTACTATTTCTTTTCCTTCTTGTTCTTCTTCTTCTTATTATTCTTCTGCTTGTTCTTGTTCTTCTCCTTCTTCTTATTCTTCTTCTTCTAAGTCTTCTTCTTATTTTTTTTCTTCTTCTTCTTCTTCCTCTTCTTCTTCTTCCTCTTGATATGCTTCTTCTTCTTCTTCTTCTTCTTCTTCTCCTTCTCCTTCTTTAATTCATTTTTCTTCTTCTTCTTCTTCTTCATGTTTTTCTTCTCCTTCTTCTTCTTCTTCTTTCTTCTTCTTCTTTGACATCTTCTTCTTCTTCTTCTTCTTCATTATCTTCTTCTTCTTCTTCTTCTTCATGCTCTTCTTCTTCTTCTTTTTCTTCTTCTTCTTCTTTTTCTTCTTCTTTGTCTTTTTCTTCTTCTTTGTCTTCTTCTTCTTCTTCTTCTTCTTCTTCCTCCACTTCTTCTTTTTCGTCTTCTTACTCTTCCTTTTCTCCGTCTTCTTCTTCTTCGCCATCTTCTTCTTCTTCTTCTTCTCCTTCATCTTCTTCTTCTTGCTCTACTACTTCTTCTTCTTCTTCTCATTCTTATTCTTCTCCTCCTTGTTCTTCTTCTTTTTCTTCTTCTTCTTATTCTTATTCTTCTTCTTCTTCTCATTCTTCTTATCGTTGTTCTTCCACATCAAATTCATCTCTTCTTCCTCTTCTTCTTCTTTGCCTTCTTATTCTCGTTCTTCCCCTTTTACTTCTTCTTCTTCTTCTTCTTCTTATTCGTCTTCTTTTTCTACTTCTTCTTCTCCTTCATCGTCTTCTCTCCTTCTCCTTCTTCTTCTTCTCCTTCTTCTTCTTCTTCTTCTTCCTCTTCTTCCTCTTCATCTTCTTCTTCTCCTTCTTCTTCTTCTTCTTCTTCCTCTTCTTCCTCTTCATCTTCTTCTTCTCCATCTTCTTCCTTTTCTTCTTGTTCTTTTTCTTTATCTTCTTCTTGTTCTTCCTCTTCTTCATATTCTTATTCTTCTCTTCTTCTCCTTCTCCTCCTTCTTCTTCCTCTTTTTCGTCTTCTTCTTCTCCTTCTTTTATTCCTCCTTCTTTTTCATCTTCTTCATATTCTTCTTCTTTTTCCTTTTCTTCTTCTTTTTCTTCAACTTCTTCTTTTTTGGCTTCTTCTTCTTCTTCTTCTTCTTCATCTTCTTCTTCTTCTTCTCCTTTGTCTTCTTCTTCTTCTTCTTGTTCTTCTTCTTCTTCTTCTTCTTCCTCTTCTTCCTCTTCGTCTTCTTCTTCTTCATCTCCTTATTCTTCCTCTTCTTCTTCTTCTTCTTCTTTTTCTTCTACTCCTTCTCCTTCTCCTTCTTCTCCTTGTCCTTCTTCTCCTTCTCGTTCTTCCTCCTCCTTTTCTTCTTCTTCTTGTTCTCCTCCTCCTCCTCCTCCCTTTTATTTTTCTTCTTCTTCTTCATCTTCTTATCCTTCTATTTCTTCTTCTACTTCTTCTACTCTACTTCCTCTTCTTCCTCTTCTTCTTCTTCTTTTTCTTCTTCTTCATCATCATCATCATCTTCTTCTTCTTCTTCCACTTCTTCTTTTTCTTAGTCTTCTTCTCCTGCTTCTTCTTCTTCATCTTCTTCTTATTTTTTTCTTCTTCTTCTTGTTCATCATCTTCTTCTACTTCTTCTTCTTCTTCTTTGCCTTCGTCTTCTTCTTCTATATTTTCTTCTTTTTCTTTCTACTATTCTTCTTGGTCATCTTCTTCTTCTACTTCTTCTTCCTCATCTACTTCTTATTCCTCTTTTTCTTCTTATTCTTCTTGTTCTTCTTGTTGTTCTTGTTCTACTTCTTCTTCTCCTTCTTCATCTTCTTGCATTCCTCTTCTTGCTTTTCTTCTTCTTTTTCTTCTTCTTCGTCTTCTTTTTCGTCTTCTTCCACTTTTTCTTCTTCTTCTTCATCTCTTCTTCTTCTTCTTCATCTTCATCTTCTTCTTCTTGTTACTCTTCTTCATCTTCTTGTCCTTCTTCATTGTCTTCATCATCTTCTTCTTCTTTTTCTTCTACTTCTTCTTCTTCTTTATCACCATCTTCTTTTTCTCCTTCTCCTTCTTCTTCTTTTTCTTCTTTTTCTTTTTCTTCTTCTTCTTCGTCTTCTTCATCTTCTTCCTATTCTTTTACATCTTCTTCTTGTTCTTCTTTGTCTTCTTCTTCTTCTACTACTACTTCTTTTTCTTTTTCTTTTTCTTCTTCTTGTTCCTCTTCTTGTTCAACATCATCATCTTCTTCTTCTTCTTCTTCTTCTTTGTCTTTTTCTTCTTCATGTTTCTCTTGTTCTTCTTCTTCTTCATCATCCTCTTCTTCTTCTTCTTCTTCTTCGACTTATTCTTCATCTTCTTCTTTATTTTCTTCTTCTTCATCATCTACTTTTTCTTCATTATTTTCTGCTTTCTCTTCTTTTTCTTCTTCTTCTTCTTCTTCTTCTTCGTCCAATTCTTCTTCGTCTTCTTCTCCTTGTTCTTATTAGTCTTTGTCTTCTTCTTCTTCTTTTTCTTCTTCATCTTGTTCTCCTACTATTTCTTCTCCTTCTTGTTCTTCTTCTTTTTATTATTCTTCTCCTTCTTCTTGTTCTTCTCCTTCTTCTTATTCTTCTTCTTGTAAGTCTTCTTCTTATTTTTTTTTTCTTCTTCTTCTTCCTCTTTTTCTTCTTCCTCTTGGTATGCTTCTTCTTCTTCTTCTTTATCTTCTTCTTCTCCTTCTCCTTCTTTAATTCATTTTTCTTCTTCTTCTTCTTCTTCATGTTTTTCTTTTTCCTCTTCTTCTTCTTCTTCTTCTTCTCCTTCTTCTTCTTCTTCCTCTTCTTCTTCATCTTCTTCATCTTGATCATCTTCGACTTCTTCTTCTTCTTCTTCTCCATCTTCTTCCTTTTCTTCTTGTTCTTTTTCTTTATCTTCTTCTTGTTCTTCCTCTTCTTCATATTCTTATTCTTCTCTTCTTCTTCTTCTTCTCCTTCTTCTTCCTCTTTTTCGTCTTCTTCTTCTCCTTCTTTTATTCCTCCTTCTTTTTCATCTTCTTCATATTCTTCTTCTTTTTCCTCTTCTTCTTCTTTTTCTTCAACTTCTTCTTCTTTTTTGGCTTCTTCTTCTTCTTCTTCTTCTTCTTCTTCTTCTTCTTCTTCTTCATCTTCTTCTTCTTCTTTTCCTTTGTCTTCTTCTTCTTCTTGTTCTTGTTCTTGTTCTTCTTCTTCTTCTTCCTCTTCTTCCTCTTCGTCTTCTTCATCTCGTTATTCTTCTTCTTCTTCATCTTCTTCCTCTTCTTCTTCTTCTTCTTCTTTTTCTTTTACTCCTTCTCCTTCTCCTTCTTTTCCTTCTCCTTCTTCCTCCTCCTTTTCTTCTTCTTCCTCTTCTCCTCCTCCTCCTCCTCCCTTTTATTTTTCTTCTTCTTCTTCGTCTTCTTATCCTTCTATTTCTTCTTCTAATTCTTCTACTCTACTTCCTCTTCTTCCTCTTCTTCTTCTTCTTCTTCATCATCATCATCATCTTCTTCTTCTTCTTCCACTTCTTCTTCTTCTTTTTCTTAGTCTTCTTCTCCTGCTTCTTCTTCTTCATCTTCTTCTTCTTCTTTTCTTCTTCTTCTTGTTCATCATCTTCTTCTACTTCTTCTTCTTCTTCTTTGCCTTCATCTTCTTCTTCTTCTTCTATATTTTCTTCTTTTTCTTTTTACTATTCTTCTTGGTCATCTTCTTCTTCTACTTCTTCTTCCTCATCTACTTCTTATTCTTCTTTTTCTTCTTATTCTTCTTGTTCTTCTTGTTGTTCTTCTTCTTCTTCTTCTTCTTCTCCTTCTTCACCTTCTTGCCCTTCCTCTTCTTGCTTTTCTTCTTCTTTTTCTTCTTCTTCATCCTCTTTTTCTACTTCTTTTTCTTCTTCTTCGTCTTCTTCTTCGGCTTTTTCTTCTTCTTCTTCTTCATCTTCATCTTCTTCTTCTTCTTCTTGTTACTCTTCTTCATCTTCTTGTCGTTCTTCATTTTCTTCATCATCTTCTTCTTTTTCTTTTTCTTCTACTTCTTCTTCTTCTTCTTTATCACCATCTTCTTTTTCTCCTTCTCCTTCTTCTTCTTTTTCCTCTTTTTCTTGTTCTTCTTCTTCTTTGTCTTCTT
>JAIUJO010001646.1:87500-90000 GCA_023846275.1 Vanilla planifolia
CTTCTTTGCCTTTTCTTCTTCCTATTCTTCATCTTCTTCCTCTTTATCTTCTTCGTCCTCTCTATCTTCTTCTTCTTCTTCTTCCTTTCTTCTCCTTATTCTTCTTTTACTTCTTCTTCTTCTTCTTCTTCTTCTCCTCCTCCTTCTTCTTCCATTTTCCTTTCTTTTTTCTTCTTCGTCTTCTTTTTATACTTCTTCATGTTCTTGTTCATCTTCTTTTTCTTCTTTTCCTTCTTCTTCTTCTTCTTCTTCTTCTTCTTATCCTCCTCCTTCTTCCACTTTTTCTTCTTCTACTTCTTCTTCTTCTTCTTCTCCATCATCTTCTTCTTCTTCATCACCTTTTTCTTCTTTTTCTTCTTCTTTGTCTTCCTCTTCTTATTCTTATTCTTCTTCTTTTTCTTCTTCTTCTTTTTCTTCTTGTTGTTCTTCTTCTTCTCCTATTCCTCCTCCTCCTTCTTCTTCTTCTTCTTATTCTTCTTCTTTTCCTTCTTTATTTTCTTCTTCTTTCTCTTCATCTTCTTCTTCTCTGTCTTCTTTGTCTTCTTCTTCGTCTACTTCTTCTTCTTTTATGTCTTCTTCTTCTTCCTCCTCTTCTTCTTCTTTTTGTTCTTCTTCATCTTCTTCTTCTTCTAATTCTACTTGACCTTCTTCTTTGTCTTTTTCTTCTTCTTCTTCTTCTTCTTCAATTTCTTCTTCTTCTTCTTCTTCTTCTTTTTGACTTCTTCTTTCACTTCATCTTCTTCTTCTTCACTGTTTTCGTCCTTCTACTTCTTCATCTTCTTCTTCATCATCATCAACATCACCATCATCTTCTTCTTCTTTTTCTACTTCTTCTTCTTCTTCATCTTCTTCTTTTTCTTTTTTTTCGCCTTCTTCTTGTTCTTTATCTTCTTCTAGTTATTCTTCTTTTTCTTCTTCTTCTTCTTCTTCTTCTTCTTCTTCTTCTTTCTCTTCTTTGACTTCATCTTTTTCATCTTCTTCTCCTTCGTCTTCCTCTTCTTCTTCTTCATCTTCTTCTTCTTCTTCTTCTTCTTCCTTTTCTTCTTATTCCTCTTCATGCACTTCCTTTTATTCTTCTTCATCTTCTTTTTCCCGTTCTTCTTCTTTTTCTTCTTCTTTTTCTTGTTCCTTTTGTTCGTCATCATCATCTTCCTCTTCTTTTCCTTCTTCATCTTTTTCCTCTTCATCTTCTTCTTCTTTGCCTTCTTCTTTGCCTTTCTCTTCTCTGACTTTTTCTTCTTCTTCTTCATCTTCTTCTTCCTCTTCTTCTCCATCTCCTTCTTCTCCTTCTTCTTCTTATTCTTCTTGTTCTTCATGTTCTACATCCTCTTCTTGTCCAACTTCTTCTTCTTCTTCTTCTTCTTCTTCTTCTACTACTTCTCCTTCTTCATCTTCTTCTTCTTCTTCTTCTTCTTCTTCTTCTTCTTCTTCTTCTTCTTCTTCTATTTTGTTTTCTTCTGCTTCTTGATCTTCTTCTTCTTCTTTTTCTTCTTCTTCTACTACTTCCTCCTCTTCTTCTTCTATATCTTCTTCTTCTTCTTCTATATCTTCTTCTTCTTCTTCTTCCTCTTCTTCTCCATCTCCTTCTTCGTCTTCTTCTTCTTCTTCTTCTTCTTTTCTTCTTCTTCATCTTCGTATTCTTCTTCTTCTTATTCATCTTCTACAACTTCTTCTTGTACAACTTCTTGTTCTACTTCTTCTTCTTCTTCTTATTCTTATTCTTCTTCTTCTTTTTCTTCTTCTTCTTCCTCTTCTTTGTCTTCCTTTTTTTTTTGGCTTCTTCTTCGTCTTCTTCTTCTTCTTCGCTATCTTCTTCTTCTTCATTCCATCTTCTTCTTCTTCTTCTTCTATTCTTTTCTTCTTCCTCTTCTTCTTCACCTTCCTGTTTTTTATCTTCTTCTTTGTCGTCATCGTCTTCTTCTTCTACCTTTTTGTCTTCTTCTTCTTCTTTTTCTTCAACTTCTTTTTTTTCTTCATCTTCTTCTTCTTCTTCTACTACTTCTTCATTCACTTCTTCTTCTTCTTCTTCTTCTTCTTCTCCTCCTCCTACTTTTATTTCATCTTCTTCTTCTTCTTCTTGTTCTTTTTCTTCTTCTTCTTCTTCTTCTTCTATTTCTTCTTCTTCTTCTTCTTCTTCTCCTTCTTCTTCCTTTTCTTCTTATTCTTTTTCTTCTTCTTCTTCTTCATCATCTTCATTGTCTTCCTCTTCTCCACCTTCTTCTTCTTCTTCTACTTCTTCTTCTTCTTCAACTTCATTTTCATCTTCTTTTTCTTCTTCTTCTTCTTCGTCATCTTCTTGTTCTTCTTCTCCTCCTTCAACTTCTTTTTGTTCTTCTTTTTCTCCTTCTCCTTCTTCTTTTTCTTCTTCTTCCTCATCTTCTTCTTCTTTTATTTATTCTCCTTCTTCTTGACCTTCTTCCTCTTCTTCTACGTCTTCTTCCCTTTGTATTACTTCTTCTTCCTCTTCTTCTTCTACGACTTCCCCTCTTCTTTTTCTTCT
>JAIUJO010001646.1:97500-102500 GCA_023846275.1 Vanilla planifolia
TTCTTTGACTTCTTCTTCTTCTTCTCCTCATTTTTCTTTTTCTTCTTATTCTTATTATTCTTCTTGTTGTTGTTTTTATTGTTATTCTTCTTCTTTTTCTTCTTCTTCTTCTTCTTCTTTTTCTTCTTCTTCTTCTTCTTCCTTTTATTCTTCTTAATTTTCCTCTTCCTATTCTTTATCATCTTCTTCTTTTTCATCTTCTTCTTCCTTTTCTTCTTTTTCATCTTCTTCTTCTTCCTCTTCTTCTTATTCTTCCTCTTCTTAATCCACTTCTTCAGCTTCTTCTTCTTCTTTATCTTCTTCATTTTAACTTCTTCTACTTGTTCTTCTTCTTCTTCTTCTTCTTCGTGCTCTTCTTCTTCTTCTTCTTTTAATTCTACCACTCTTTTTTCTTTTTCTCCTTCTACCTCTTCCTCTTTATCTTCTTCTTCTTCTTTATCTCCATCCTCTTCTTCTACTTCCTCTCCCTCTTCTTCTACAACTTATTCTTCTTCTTCATCTTCTTTTTCTTCTTCATCTCCTTCTTCCTCTCCATCATTTTTTTCTCCTACTACTTCTTCTTCTTATTGTTTTACTACTTCTTCTTCCTCATCATCTTCTTCTTCTTATTCTCCCACTTCCTCTTCTTCTTCTTCTTCTTCTTCATTATCTTCTCTTTCTTCTTCTTTTTTTTCTTCTTCTCCTTCTTCTTGTTCTTTTTCATCTTCTTCTTTTGCTTCTTCTTCTTCCCCTTCTTCTTCTTCATCTTCTTCTTCTACATCTTCTTCTTCTTCTTCTATTAATTCTTTGCAATTTTCTTCTTATTCTTCTACTTCATCATCATCTTCTTCTTCATCTTCCTCTTCTTCTTCTTCTTCTTCTTCTTCTTCTTCTTTTTCTAATTCATCATCTTATACTTCTTTACCTTCTTCTTTTAGTTCTTCCTTTTCTTCTTCTTCTTCTTTTTCTTCTTCTTCTTCTTCTTCTTCTTCTTCTTTTATCTCTTCTTCTTCTTCTTCTTCTTCTTCTTCTTGTTCTTGTTCCTCTTCTACTTTTTGTTCTTCTCCTTCCTTTTCATCTCCATCCTTTTCTTCTTCTCTTTCTCTTCTTCTCTTTCTTCTTCTTCTTCTTCTCCTCCTCCTTATTTTCTTCCTCTTCTTCCACTTCTTCTTTTTCATCATCATCATCATCTTCTTCTTCTTCTTCTTCTTCTTCTTCATCTTCTTCTTCTTCTTCTTCTTCTTCTACTTCTTCTTCTTCTTCCTCCTCTTCTTCTTCTTCTTCTTCTACAACTACTACTACTTCTTCTTCTTCTTCTTGTTCTTCTTCTTTCTCTTCTTCTTCTTCCTGTTCTACTTCTTCTTCTTCTTCTTTTTCTTTTTCTTTTTCATCTACTTCTTTTTCTTCTTCATCTTCTTCTTCTCTTCGTCCTTGTTCTTCTCCTTCATCATCTTCTTTATTTTCTTCTTCTTCATCATCATCTTCTTCTTCTTCTTCTTCAACTACTACTACTTCTTCTTCTTCTTTGACTTTTTGTTCTTCATCTTCTTCTTCTTCTCTTTCTTACTCCTTCTCGTCTTCATGTTCTTCTTGTTCATTTTCTTCTTCTTCTACTTCTTCTTCTACTTCTTCTTTTTCTTCTTCTTCTTATTCTTCTTCTTCTTTTCATTCTTCTTTTTCATCTTCTACTACTAGTTCTTCTTCTTCCTCTTCTCATTTTTATTTTTCTTCTTTTTCTTTTTCTTCTTCTTCTTCTTCTTCTTCCTCTAATTCTTCTTATTCTTCTTGTTCTACTTCTTTGTCTTCTTCTCCTTCTTCTTCTTCTTCTTCTTTTCTCCTTCTTTTTCTTCTTCCACTTCTTCCTCTTCTTCTTCTTCTTCGTCATCATCATCATCATCATAATCTTCTTCTTTTTCTTCTTCTTCTTCTTCATCATCATCTTCTTCTTCTTCTTCTTCTTCTCCTTCTTCTACTTCTTCTTCTTCATCTTCTCCTTCCACTTCTTCTTCTTCTACTAATAGATCTTTAACTTCTTCTTCTTCATCTTCTCCTTCCACTTCTTCTTCTTCTACTTCTTCTTCTTCTTCTTCTTCTTTATCTTCTCCTACCTCTTCTTCTTCTTCTTCTTCTTCTTCTTCTTCTTCTTCGTCATCATCTGCTTCTTCCTCTTCTTCTTCTTCTCCTTCTTCTTCTTCTTCTACTACTACTACTACTTTTTATTCTTCTTCTTCTTCTTCTCCCCGTCCTTCTTCTTCTCCTCTTTCATCTTCCTCTTTTTTTTCATCCTCTTCTTCATCATCATCTTCTTCTTCTTCTTCTTCTTCAACTTCTTCTTCTTCTTCTTCTTCTACATCTTCTTCTTCTTCTTCTTCTTCTTCTTCTTTTTCTTCCTTTACATCTTTTTCTTCTGCTTCTTCTATTCCTTCTTATTCTACTTCATCATCATCATCTTCATCATCATCATCTTCTTCTTCTTCTTCTTCTTCTTCTTCTCCTTCTTGTTCTTCTATTTCTTCTTCTTCTTCTTCCACTTCATTTTCTTCTTCTTCTTCTTCATTTTTAATTCTTCTTCTCCTTCTTCGTCTTCTTCTTCTTCTATTCCTCTTCTTCTTTTTCATCTTCTTCTCCTACTCCTTCTGCTTCTTCTTTTTCTTCCTCTCCTTCTTCTTCTTCTTCTTCTTCTTCTTCTTCTCCTTCTCCTTCTCCTTCTTCTTTTTTTCCTTCTTCTTCTACTTCTCCATCTTCTTCTTCTTCTGCTTCTTCTCTATCTTTTTCTTCTTCTTTTTCTTATTCATCATCTTATACTTCTTCCTCTTCTTCTTGTTGTTGTTTTTCGGCTTCTTCTTCTTGTTCTTCCCCTCCATTTTCTTCTTCTTCTTCTTTTTCCTCTTCCTCTTCTTCTTCTTCTTCTTCATCTTCCAACTCTTATTCTTCTTCTTTTTCCTCTTCTTCTTCTTCTCCTTCTTCTCCATCTTCTTCTTCTTCTTCATCCTCTTCTTTTTCTTCTTCTTCTTATTATTATTCTTCTTCTTCTTCTTTTTGTTGTTGTTGTTCTTCTTCTTCTACTTCTTCTACTTCTTCTCTTTCATCTTCTTCTTCTTCTCCTTTTTCTCTTTCTTCTTCTTATTCTTCTTCTCCTTCTTCTTTTTCTTCTTTCTCGTCTAATTCTTGTTCTTTTCTTTCTCTTCTTCTTCTACTTCTTCTTCTTTTTCTTTTTTTTCTTCTTTATCTTCTTCTTCTTCTTCTATTTCTTTTTCTTCTTCTTCTGCTTCTTCTTCTTCCTCCTTTTGCTTTCCCTTCTTCTTGTCCGTCCTCTACTTCTTCTTTTTCTACTCCTTCTCATTCTTCTTCTTGTTCTTCTACTTGTTTTTGTTTTTCTTCTTCCTCTTCGTCTTCTTCTTCTTCCTTTTCTTCTTCTTCTTCTTCTTCATTCTCTTCTTCTTCTTCTTCTTCTTGCTCTTCTTCTTCATCATCCTCTTCTTCTTCTTCTTCTTCTTCTTCCTCCCCCTTCTTCTTCTCCTCCTTCTTTTCCTTCTACTTCTTCTTTATCATCATCATCAAACACTTCTTCCTCTTCTTCCTCATCTTCTTCTTCTTTCTCTTCTGCTTCTTCTTCCTCTTCTTCTTCTTCTTCATTCTTTTCTTCCTCTTCTTCTTCTGCTTCTTGTTCTTCCTATTGTTATTTCTCTTCTTTTTCTTCTTCCTTTCCTTCTTCTTCTTCTTCTTATTCTTCTTCTTCTTCTAATTCTTCTTCTTCTTCTTCTCCTCCTTTTTCTTCCCCTACTTCTGCTTCCTCTTCTTCTTCTTCTAATTCTTCTTCATCTTCATCTTCTTCTTCTTTTCTTTTTCTGCTTCTTCTTCTTCTTCCACTTTTACTTATTCTTCTTCTTCTTCTTCTTCTTCTTCTTCTTCTTCTCCTTCTCCTTCTTCTTCTTCTTCTTCTTCTTCCTCTTCTTCTTCTTCTCCTTCTCCTTCTTGTTCTTCTTCTCCTCGGGTTCTTTTGCTTATTCTTTTTCTTCTTCTTCTTCCTCTTCTTCTTCTTCTTCTTTCTCTTCTTCTTCTTCTTCTTCTACTTCTTATTCTTCCATTGCTTCTACTACTACATCTTCTTCTTCTTCATCTTGTTCCTTTTTTATCTTCTTGTTACTCTTCCTCCACTTCTTCCTCTTCTTCCTCTTCTTTTTCTTCTTCATCTTCTTCTTTTTCTTCTTCTTGTTTTCCTTTTCCTTCTTCTTCTTCTTCTTCTCCTTCATCTTCTTCTTCCTCTTCTTCTTCATCTTCTTCTTCTTTCTCTTTCTTTCTTCTTCATCCTCCACCTCCTCCTCTTCTTCTTCTTCTTCTTCTTCTCTTCTACTTCTTCTCATTCCTCTTGTTCTTGTTCTTCTTCTTCTTCTTCTCTTCATTTTTCTTTTTTTTCTTATTCTTCTTCTTAATCTTCTTCTTGTTATTGTTATTCTTCTTCTTTATCTTCTTCTTCTTCTTCTTCCTTTTCTTCTTCTTATTTTTCCTCTTCCTCTTCTTCATCACCTTCTTCTTTTTCATCTTCTTCTTCCTCTTCTTCTTCTTCTTCTTCCTTATGTTCTTCATCTTCTTCTTCCTCCTCTTCTTCTTCTTTTTCTTCTTCCTCTTCTTTCCCTTCTTCTTCTTGTTGTTGTTGTTCTTCTTCTTTTCTTTCTTCTTTTACTTCCTCTTCTTCTTCTTCTTTTACTTTTTCTTCTTGTTCTTCTTCTTCTTATTCTTCTCTTTCTTCTTTTACTTCCTCTTCTTCTTCAACTTTTACTTCTTCTTCTTGCACTTCTTCTTCTTCTTCTTCTTTATCCTCCTCTTTTTCTTCTTCTTCTTCTTCCTCCTCCTCTTCTTCTTCTTCTTCTTCTTCTCCTTCTTCCACCTCCTCCTCTACTTCTTCTTCCTCATATTCCTCATCTTCTTCTTCTTCTTCTTCTTCCTCTTCCTTCTGCTTCTTCTTTCTCTTCTTCTTCTTCTTCTTCTTCTTCTATTTCTTCTCTTCTTCTTCTACTTCT
>JAIUJO010001646.1:112500-115796 GCA_023846275.1 Vanilla planifolia
AGAGGAAGAGGAAGAGGAAGAGGAGGTAGAAGAAGAAGAAGAAGAAGAGAAAGAAGAAGAATAACATTAAAATGAAGAAGAAGAACAAGAAGAAGAAGATGATGATGAAGAAGAGGAAGAAGAAGGGGAAGAACAAGAAGAAGAAGAAGAAGAAGAAGAAGAAGAAGAAGAAGAAGTGGAAGAGGATGAAGTAGAAGAATGAGAAGAAGAACAGAAAGAGGAAGAATTAGAAGAAAAAAAATAAAGAAGATGATGCAAAAGAAGATGATGAAAAGGAAGAAGAAGAAGAAGAAGAAGGAGAAGAAGAAGAAAAAGAAGAAGAAGTACAAGAAGCATAAGAAGAAGAAGAAGAGGAAGATGATGATGATGATGATTATTATTATGATGATTAAGAAGCAGAAGAGGAAGAAGTAGAAGAGGAAGAGGAAGAGAAAGATGTAGAAGAATAAGATGATGATGATGATGTTGAAATAGAAGAAGAAGAAAAAGAAGTTCAAGCAAAAGAAGAAGAGGAAGCAGAAGAAGACGAAGAAGAAGAAGAAGAAAATGAAGAATAATAATAATAATAATAATAATAATAATAAGAAGACGATGAAGAAGAGAAGGAAGAAGAAGAAGAACAAGAAGAGGAAGATGATGAAGAAGAAGAAGAAGAGCTCGAAGTAGTAGTAAAAGAAGAGGAAAATGAAGAAGAAGAAGAAATGAATAAGAAGAAGAAGAGGAAGAAGAAGAGGAGGAATAGGAAAATAAAGAAGAAGAAAAATAAGATGAAGAAGAGGAAGAAAAAGAAAAAGAAGGAGAAGAACAAAAGCAAGAAGAAGAACTAGAAGAAGAAGAAGTAAAAGAAAAAGAAAAAGAAGAAGATGAAGAAGAAGACGATGAAGAGAATGAAGTGGAAGTAGAAGAAGAAGATGGCGAAGATGCGGAAGAACAGGAAGAAGAAGAAGAGTAAGAAGAAGACAAGGAAGAAGAAGAAGAAGAAGAAGAGGAAGAAGAAGAAGAAGAAGTAGAAGAAGAGGAGAAGAAGAAGAACATGAAGAAGAAGAAGAAGAAAATATAGAAGAAGAAAAAGAAGAAGAGAAAGAGGAAGAAGATGAAGAAGACGAAGAAGAAGAAGAAGAAGAAAAGTTGAGAAAGAAGAAGAAGAAGAAAAAGAAAAATAAGAAGAAGAGGAAGAGGAAGAAGAAGAAGAAAAAGAAGAAGAAGAAGAAGATGCAAAAGAAGAAGAAGAAGAAGGTGAAGAAGAAGAACAAGAAGAAGAAGAAGAAAAGGAAATAGATGATGAACTTGAAGATGAATAGAAGGAACAAGAAGAGGAAGAAGAAGTATAATAGAGGAGAAAGAGGAAGAAGACGAAGTAGATCCAAAGTTAAAGAAGAAGAAGAAGAAGAACTAGAAGTAGAAGGGGAAGAAGAAGAAATGGAAGAAAAAGTTGAAGAAGAAGAAGAAGAAGACGAAGAAGAAGAAGAAGAGGAAGATGAAAAAGAAGATGAAGGATGGGATAGATAAGGAGAAGAAGAAGAAGAAGAGGAAGATGAAGTAGAAGAAAAGGAAGAAGATCAAGAAGAAGAAGAAAAAAAGGTAGAAAAAGATGACCTTGAAGAGGAATAGGAAGAAGAAGATGAGGAAGAAGAAGAAGAAAAAAAGAGGAGAAGGAAGGAGAAGAGGAACAAGAAGAAGTCAAAGAAGTAGAAGTCAAGAAGAAGAAGAAGAAGATGAAGTAGAGAGGTAGAAAAAGAAGAGGAATAAGAAGGGGAAGAAGGAAAAGAAGAAGAAGAAGAGGAAGAAGAAGAAGAAGAGAAGAAGAAGAAGAAGAAGGGGAAGAAGAAGAAGGGGAAGAAGAAGAAGAAGTAGAAGAAGAAGAAGATGATGATGATGATAACAAATAAGAAGAAGAAGAAGAAAAAGAACAAGAAGAAGAAAACGAGGAAAACAAAGATGAAGAAGAAGAAGGAGAAGAAGAAGAGGAAGAAGAAAAAAGAAAAGAAGAGAGAGGAAGAAGAAGAAGAAAAAGAGGAAGAAGAAGAAAGAAGAAGAAAAAGAAGGAGTAGAAGTGGAAGAAGAAGAAGGGAAGAAAAAGAGGAAGAAGAAGAAGAGGAAGATGAAGGAGAGGAGGAAGAAGAAGAACCAGAAGAAGAAAAAGAAGAAGAAGAAGAATAAGAAGAAGTGGACGAAGAAGAAAAAGAAGAAGAGAACTCAAAGAAGACAAAAAAGAAGAAGAAGAAGAAAAAGAATAAGAAGAAGAACATGAAGAAGAATAAGAAAAAGAAGAAGAAGAAGAAGAAAAGAAGAGGAAGTAGAAGAGAAAGAAAAAGATGAAGAAGAAGAACAAAAAGAAGAAGAAGAAGAAGAAGAAGAATAAAAAGATGATTATGATGATAACGAAAAGAAGAAGAAGAGGTAGAAGAAGAAGTAAAGAGGAAGAAGAAGAAGAAGAAAAAGAAGAAGAAGAAGAAGGAGAAGAAGAAGAAGAAGTAGAAGGAGAAGAAGATGATGATTAAGAGGAAGAAGAAAAAGAAGAAGAAGAAGAAGAAGATGAAGGAGAACAAGAAGAAGAAGAAATGGAAGAAAGAGAAGAAGAAGAGGAAAACAAAGAAGAAGAAAAAGTAGAAGATGAGGTGGAAGAAGAAGTAGAAGATCTTGATGAAGAAGAAGAAGAAGTAGAAGTAGAAGAAGAAGAAAAGGAAGAAGACGAAGAAGCACTCAGAAGAAGAAGAAGAAGAAGAAGAAGAGGAAGAAGAAAATGAGGACTAGGATGAAGTAGTGGAAGAAGAAGCAAAAGAAGGAGAATCACAAGAAGAAGAAGAAGGAGAAGAAGAAGAAGAAGAAGACGAAGAAGAAGATGATGAAGAAGAAAAAGAAGATGAAGAAATAGAAGAAGTGAAAGAAGAAGAAGTAGAAGAAGATGATGAAGAAGAAAAAGAAGAAGAATAAGAGGAAGAATGTGAAGAAGTAGAAAATGAAGCTGAAGAAGTATAAGAATAAGAATAAGAAGAAGAAGAAGGAGAACAAGAAGAAGAACAAGATGAAGAGGAAGAAGAAGAAGAAGAATAAGAAGAAGAAGAAGAAGAACAACGAGAAGGGGAGGAGGAAGAAGAAGAAGAAAAGGAAGAACAAAAGGAAGAGGAAGAAGAAGAAAAAGAAGAAGAAGAAGTAGCTTAAGTAAAATGGGAAGAAGAAGAGGAAGAAGAAGAAAAAGTGAAAGAAGTAGAAAAAGAAGTAGTAGTAGAAGAAGAACCAAAACAAGAATAAGAACAAGAAAAAGAAGAAGAAGAAGAAGAAGAAGAAGAAGAAGA
>JAIUJO010001897.1:0-2500 GCA_023846275.1 Vanilla planifolia
TCTTCTCCATCTTATTATTATTATAATTATTCTTTCTTCTTTTAATTCTTATTCTTCTTCTACCTATTCTTCTTCTCTTCTTTTTTTTTTCTTCTTCTTCTTCATCTTCTTCTTATTCTTTTTCTCCTCATTCTTCTCCTTCTTTTTCTTCTTCTTCTCCTTCTTCTTCCTTTTTTCCTTCTTCTTCTTCTTCTTCCTCATCTCCTGCTACTCCCTCTTCTCCTCCTTAATCATCATCATCTTATTCTTCTTCTCCTTCTCCTTCTTCTCCTTCCTCTTGTTCTTCTACTTCTTCTCTCCTTCTTCTTCTCGTTCTTCTTATTCTTCTTCTTCTTCTTCTTCAACTTCCTCTTCTTCTTCTCCTACTTCTTCTCGTGCTCTACTTTCCTCAACCCTCCTTCAACTTCTCCTTCTTCTTCTTCTTCTTCTCCTCTTCTTCTTCTCTTCTTCTTCTTCTTCTTCTCCATCTACTTCTCCATCTTCTCCTTCTTCTCCTTCATCTTCATCTTCCTCTTCTTCTTCTCATTTAACTTCTTCTATTTCTTCTTCTTCTTCTTCTTCATCTCCATCTTCGTCTTTTTCACCTTCTTCTCCTCCTTCTTTTCTTCTTCTTCTTCTTCTTCTTCTTTTTCTTCATCTTCTCCTTATTCTTCTCCTTCTTCTTCTCCTTCTCCTTCTTCATCTCCTTTTCTTCTTCTTCTTCTTCTTCTTCTACTCTTCGTCCTTCTTCTTACTCTTCTCCTTCTCCTTCTTCTTCTCCTTCTTCTCCTTCTTCTTCTTCTTCTCCTTCTTCTTCTTCTTCTTCTCCCTCTTCTTCTACTCCTCCTTCTCCTTCCCTTTCTTCCTCATTTTCTTCTTCTTCTTCTTCTCCCTCTTCCTGTTCTTTTCTTCTTCTTCTTTTTTTTCTTCTTCTTCTTCTTTTTCTTCTTCTTCATCTCCTTCTCCTTCTTCTTCTTCTCCTTCTTTTCTTCTTCTTCTTCATCTTCCCCTTCTACTTCTCCTTCTTCTCCTTCTTCTTCTTCTCCTTCTCTTTTTCCTCTTCCTCTTTTTCTTCTTCTTCTTCTTCTTGTTCTTCTCCTTCTTCTTCTTCTTCTTCTTCCACTTCTTCTTCTTCTTCTCCTTCTTCTCCTTCTTCTTCTTCTTCTTCTCCTCCTTCTTCTTCCTCTTCTTCTTCTTCTTCTTCCTCTTCTTCTTCTTATTCTTCTTCTTCTTTTTCTTCTTATTCTTCTTCTTATTCTTCTTCTCCTTCTTCTACTTCTTTTTCATCATTATCATCTTCTTCTTCTTCTACTTCTTCTTCTTCTTCCTCTTCTTCTTCTCTCCTTCTCCTTCTTCTTCTTCATTCCTTCTACTTTCTTCTTCTTCTTCTCCTTATTCTCCTTCTTCTTCTCCTTCTCTTTCTCCTTCTCCATCTTCTTCTTCTCTTTTACCTTCTTCTTCTTCTTTTCCTTCTCCCTCTTCTCCTTCTTCTTCTTCTTCTCTTTCTTCTTCTTCTTCACCTTCTTCTTCATCCTCCTCCTCCATCTTCTTCTCCTTCTTCTTCTATTTCTTCTTCTTCTTCCTCCTCCTCTTCTTCTTCTCTTTATTCTACTTACTCTTCTTTTTCTTCTACTTCTTCATTTCCTTCTTATTCTACTACTTGTTCTTCTCCTTCTCCTTCATCTCCTTTTTTACTCCTCTTCTCCATCTCTTTCTTCTTCTTCTTTCCTTCCTTTACTTCTTCTCCTCTCTTCTTCTTCTTCTTCTTCTTCTACTCTTCTCCTTCTTCTTTTTCTTCTTCTTCTTCTTCTTCTTCTTCATCTTCTTCTTCTTCTTCTGCTTCTTCTTCTTCTTCTTCTTCTTCTTCTTCTTCTTCTTCTTCTCCTTCTTCTTCTCCATCTTCCTTTCCTTCTTCTTCTTCCTCTCCTTCTTCTCCTTCTTCTTCTTCTTTTTCTTCTCCTTCTCCTTCTTGTTCTTCTTCTTCTTCTTCTCCTTCTACTCCTCTGCCTTTTACTTCTTCTGCATCTACTTCCTGTTCTTCTTCTTCTCCTGCTTCTTCCTCTTCTTCTTCTTCTTCTCTTTCTTCTTCTTCTCCTTCTTCTTCTCCTTCTTCTTCTCCTCCTTCTTCTCCATCTTTTTCTCCTTCTTCTTCTTCTTCTTCCTCTCCTCCTTCTACTTCTTCTTCTTCTTCTTCTTCTCCTTCTTCTTCTTCTTCTCCATCTTCTAATTCTTCTTCTTCCCCTCCTCCTTCTCCTTCTTCTTCTCCTTCTTCTTCTTCTTCTTCTTCTTCTTCTTCTTCTTCTGCTTCTTCTTCTTCTTCTTCTTCTTCTTCTCTTTCTTCATCTCCTTCTTCTTCTCCTTCTTCTTCAACTTCTTCTTTCTCTTTCTTCTTCATCTTCTTCTTCGTCTTCTTCTCCTTCTCGTTCTTCTTCTTCTTCTTCTTTCTTCTTCTTCATCTAATTCTTTTTCTCCTTCTTCCACTTCTTCTTCTTCTACAACTACTTCTCCTTCTACTTCCTCT
>JAIUJO010001897.1:12500-15000 GCA_023846275.1 Vanilla planifolia
TTTGTCTTCTTCTTCTTCGTCTTCTTCATTTACTTCTTCTCCTCCTACTTTTTCTTCTTCTACTTCTTCTTCTTCTTCATCTTCTTCTACCTCTTACTTCTTCTTCTTCCTCTTCTTCTTCTTGTTCTTCTTCTCCTTCGTCTTCTTCTTCTCCAACTTCTTCTCTTACTTCTTCTTCACCTTCTTCTTCTTCTTCTTCTTTATCTTCTTCTTCATTTTACTCCTCTTGCTTTTTCTATTTTTTCTTATTTTACTTTTTCTTCTCCTTATTCTTGCTCTTCCTCTTGATATCCTTCCTCTTCTTTTTCTTCTTCTTCTTCTTCTAATTCTTCTAGTTCTTCTTCATCAACATCTTCTTCTTCTTCTTCCTCTTCTTCTTTTTCTTCTTCCTCAGCTTCTTCTTCCTTTTCTTCTTTTTCTTCTTCTTCTTCTTCTTGTTCTTCTCCTTTTTCTTCTTTGTCTTCTTCTTCTTCCTCTTAATTTTCTTTTTCTTCTTCTTCTTCTTTTTCTTTTCCTTTCTCTTCTTCTACTTCATATTTTCTTCTTCGTCTTAATCATCTTCTTCTTCCACTTCTTCTCTTCTACTTCTTCTTCTTCTTCTTCCTCTTCAAATTCCTTCTCTTCTTCTTCTTCTTCTTCTTCTTCTTCTTCTTCTTCTTTTTCTTCTTCTTATACTACTTCTACTTCTTCCTCTCCTTTTTCTACTACTTCTTCTTCTACTTCTTCTTCTCCATCATCATCTTCTTCTTCTTTTTCTTCTTCTTCATCATCATCTTCTTCTTCCAATACTTCTTATTTTTCATCCTCTTCTTCTTCTTCTTCTTCGTCTTCGTCTTCTTCCTCAAATTCTTCTTCCTCTCATCTTCTTCTTTTTTTCTCCTTCTTGTTCTTCTCCTTTTTCTTCTTTTTCTTCTTCTTCTTCTTTGTTTTTTTCTTCTTGTTCTTCGTCTCCTTAATTTTCTTCTTCTTCATCATCTTCTTCTCCTTCCTCTTCCTCTTTTTCTTCTTCTTCTCTTCTAGTTCTTCTTCTAATTCCTTTTTTTCTTCTTTTTCTTCTTCTTCTTCTACCTGTTCATCAACTTCTTCTATTTCCATATCTTCCTCTTCTTTTTCTTCTACTTCTTCTTCTACTACCTCTTCTTGTTCTTCATCTTCTTCTTATTATTATTATTCTTCTTCTTCTTCTTCTTCTTTCACTTCTTCTTCATAGTTTTCTTCTTCTTTGGTTTTGTTCTTCTCCTTTTTCTTCTTCTTCTTCTTCTTCTACTTCTCAATCTTCTTCTTCTTTTCCTTCATCTTCTACTTTTTTTCTTCTTCAACTTCTTCTTTTCCTAGTTCTTCTTCTTGTACTACTACTGCTTCTTCTTCTCCTTCTTCTGCATCTTCTTCTTCTTCATCTCTTACGTCTTCTTCCTCTTCTTCCTCTTCTTCTCCTTCTTTCTATTCTTCTTCCTCAACTTCATGTTCTCCTTCATCTTCTTCTTCTTCTTCTTCTTCAGCTTCCTCTTCTTTTGCTCCTTTTTTCTTCTTCTACTTCTTCTTCTTCTTCTTCTCCTTCTTCCTCTTCTTCTTCATCTTCCCCTTCCACTTCTTTATCTAGATCCTTTCTTCTTGTTCTGCTTCTTCTACTACTTCAAGGTTCTCCGCTTCTTCTTCTTCTTTTCATTCTTCTTCTTTTTCTTTTTCTTCTTCTCCCTCTTCTTCTTCTTCTTCTTCTTCATCTTCTGCTTGTTTTTTCTTCCCCTTCTTCCTCTTCTTCTCCTTCCTCTTCTTCTTCCTCTCGTTCTTTTTCTTCTTCTTCTTCTTCTTCTCCTTCTTGTTCCTTTTCTTCCTCTTCTTCTTACTTCTCCTCTTCATGTTCTTTTTTTTCTCCTTCTTCTTCTTCCTCTTCATCCTCTTCTACCTCTTTCTCTTCTTCTTCTTTTCCATCTTTATTTCTTCTTTTGCTTTTTCTTCTCCTACTTCTTCTTCTTCTTCAACTTCTTCTTCTTTTGCTTCTTCTTCTTCTTCTTCTTCTTCTTCTTCTCCTTCTCCTTCTTCTTCTTCTATTACTACTACAACTTTCACTTCATCTTGTTTTTCATTTTCTTCTTTGCCTACTTTATCTGTTCTTCTTCATCTTCTTCTTTTCTTCTTCTCTTCATTTTCTTCCTCTTCTTCTTCTCCTGCTCCACCTCCTCCTCCTCCTTCTTATTCTTGTTGTTCCTTTACTTCTTCTTCTTCTTCTCCATTTTCTTTTTTTCCTCCTCCTTAATCTTCTCCTTTTTCTTCTTCTTCTCCTTCTTCTTCATCTCCTTCCTCTGTCTCTCTCTCTCATTTTCCTTCTTCTTATTCTTCTTATTCTTCTTCTTCTTCATCTTTCATTTGTTTTTGCTTCTTCTTCTTCTTGTTCACCTTCTTCTTCATCATCATCTTCCTCTTCTTCTTCTTCACCTTCTTTTTCTTCTTCTTCATCTTCCTTCTACTTCCTGTTGTACTTCTTTTTCTTCTTTTCTTCTAG
>JAIUJO010001897.1:17500-20000 GCA_023846275.1 Vanilla planifolia
TTCTTCCTCTTCTTCTTCTTCTTCTCCTCCTTCTTCCACTTGTTCTTCTTCTTCTTCTCCCTCTTGTTATTCTTCTTTTGCTTCCTCTTCTTCTTCTCCATTTTCTTCTTCTTCTTCTTCTTCTTCTCCTCCTCCTTATTCTTCTCCTCCACCTTATTCTTCTTCTTCTTCTTCTTCTTCTTCTTCTTCTTCTTCAACTTCAACTTCCACTTTTGCTTCTTTTTCCTCTTCTTTGTCTTCCACTTCAACTTCTATGACCTCTTCTTCTTCATGTTTATCTTTTTCTTGTTCTTGTTCTTCTTCTTGTTCTTCTTCTTCTTCTTCTTCTTCTCTTTCTCCTTCTTCTGCTTTGATTTTGCTTCTTCACATTCTTCTCCTCATTATTATTATTATTGTTATTTTTCCTCTTCCTTTTGTTCTCCTTCTGCTCCTACTTCTCCTTTTTCTTTTTGTTCTACTTCCTCTTCTTCTTCTTCTTCTTCTTCTTCTTTTCCTTCTTCCTCTTCTTCTTCATCATCATCATCATCATCTTCTTCTTCTTCTTTTCTTCTTCTTCTTCTTCTTCTTCTTCTTCTTTTCCTTCATCTTCTTCTTCTCTTTCTCCCTCTTCTTCTTCTTCTACGCTTACTTCTTCTTCTACTTCTTCTTCTTATTCTTCATCCTCCTCCTCTTCTTCTTCCTCAAATTCTTGTTCTCCTTCTTCTTCTTCTTCTGGCTCTTCATCTTCTGCTTCTTTTCCTCTTCTTCTTCTCCTTCTTCTTCTTCCTCTTCTTCTTTGCATTTTTCTTTTTCTACTACTACTTCTTCTTCTTCTTCTCCTTCTTCTTCTACTCCTTCTTCTTCTTCTTACTCCTCTTCTATTTCCTCTTCTACTTTCTCTTATTCGTCATCTTCATCTGCTTCAAGTTCCTTTTCTTCTTCTTATCCTACTTCTCTTTTTTCTTCTTTTTTTTATTCTTCTTCTCCTTCTTCTTCTTTTTCTTCTTCTTTTTATTCTTCTTCTTCTTCTTCTTCTTCTCTTACTTCTTTTACTTCTTCAACATTTTCTTCTTTTTCTTCTTCTTCTTCTTTTGCTTCTTCTTCTTCTCCTTCTTCTTCTCGTTCACCTTCTACTTCTTCTTCTTCTTGTTCTTCTTCTTCTTCTTCTTTTGCTTCTTCTTCAACTTCTTCCTCTTCTTCTCCTTCCACATCTACTCCATCTTTTTCATCTTTTTTTCTTGTTCTTCTTGCCTTTCTTCTCGGTCTTGTTCTTCCTCATCATCTTCTTCTGCTTCTCCTTCTTCTTCTTCTTTTTCTTCTTCCTCTCCTTCATTTTCTTATTCTTGTACCACTACTTCTTCATTTTCCTTCTTCTTCCACTTCTACTTCTTCTTCGTCATCTTCTTCTACATCATCATCTTCATCTTCTTCTTCTTCTTTCTTCATTTCCATCTTCCTCTTCTTCTTCTTCTTCTACTTCCGCTCCTTCAAGTCCAATTTTTTCTTCTTTGTCTACTTTTTTTCCTTGTACTTCTTCTTCTTCTTCTTCCACTTCTTCTTCTTCTCCCTCTTCTTGTTCTACTTCTCTTACTTCTTCTCCTCCTTATTTGTCTCCTTCTTCTCATTCCCCTTCTCCTTCTCCCTTTTCTTCTTTTTCTTCTACTTCTTCTTCTTCTTCTTCTACTTCTTTTTCTTCTCTTTCTTCTTCTCCCTCTTTTTTACTTCTTCTTCATCTTCTCTTCCTTGTCCTTCTTCTTCTTCTTCTTCTTCTTCTTCTTCTACTTCTTCTTCTTCTTCTGCATCATCTTCCTCTTCCTTTTCTTCATCTTCTGCTTCTACTACTACTTCCTCTTCTACATTTTTTGTTCTTCCTCATTTTCAACTCCTTCATCTTCTTCTTCTTCATCTTCTTCTTTTCTTCTTCTTGTTCTTGTTCTTGTTCTTCTTCTTTTCCTCCTCCTCCTCCTCCTCCTCTTCCTCCTCCTCCTCCTCCTTATTCTTCTTTTTCCACTTCTTTTTCTTCTTCTTCTTCTTCTATTTCTTCTTCTTCTTCCTCTTTCCCTTCTCCTCCTTCTTCTTAATCTATTCCTTCTTATCCTTCTTCTTCTTCTTCATCTTTTTCTCTGTTTCATTCTTCTCTCTCTCTCATCTCCGTCTCCTTCTTTTCTTCTTCTTCTTCTTCTACTTCTGCTCCTATTGCTTCTTCTTCTTCTTCATCATCTTCTCCCTCTCTTTCTTCTTCTACTTCTCCTTCTTCTTCTTCTTCTTCATCTTCTTCTTCTTCCTTTTCCCCTTCTTCTTCTTCATCTTCTTCTTCTTCTTCTTCTACTTCTTCTTCCGCTACTTCATTTTCTTCTTTCTCTTCTTTTTTTTTCTTGTTCTTCTTCTTCATTTTCTACTTCACCTTGTTCTTCTCTTTCTCCACCTCCAACTCATCATTCCTCTTATTCTTCCTCTGCATCTTCTTCTACTTCTTCTTCTTCTTCTTCTCCTCCTCCTCCTCCCCCACCTCGTTCTTCTT
>JAIUJO010001897.1:22500-32500 GCA_023846275.1 Vanilla planifolia
TCTCATCTTTCTTGTTCTTCTTCCTCTTCTTCTTCTTCTTCTTCATCTTGTTCATTTTCTTCTATTCCTCCTAGTCTTCCTCCTACTTCTTCTTTTGGATCTTCTCCTTCTTCTTTTTGTTCTTCTTCTTCTTCTTCCTCTTATTCAGTCTTCGTATTCTTACCTTTCTTCTTCTTCCTCTCCTGCTATTGCTACTACTACTTTTTTCTTCATCTTCTTCTCCTCCTTTTTCTACATCTTCTTCTTCTTCATCTTCTTCTTCTTCTTCTTCTCTTTCTCCTTCTACCTCTCCTTCTTTTTGTTTTTCTTTCTCCTCATCCTCCTCCTCCTCTTCTTCTACTGCTTCTTTCTTCTTCCTCCTCTTCCTGTTATTCATCTTTCTCTCCCCCTCCTCCTACATCACCTACTTCTTCCTCTTCTTCTTGTTCGACTTCTTCTCCAACTTCTACCTCTTTTTCTTCTTCTTCTTGTTATTCTTCTTATTCTTCTTCTTCTTCTTCTTCTTTTTCTTAGCCCTCTTCTTTTCCTTTTCCTCATCTTCCTCTTCTTCTTCTTCTTATTCTTCTTCTTCATCTTCTAATTCTTCTTCTGCTTTTTATTTTTCTTGTTCTTCTTCTTCTTCTTCTTCTTCTTCTTCTCCTTTCTCTTAATCTTTTTTTCTTCCCCTACTTCTTCCTCTTCCCCTACTTCTTCATAAACTTCTTCTTCTTCTTCTTCTTCTTCTTCTTCTTCATCTTCTTCTTCATCTCCTTCTTTGCCTTCTTATTCTTCTTTTTCTCCCTCTCCTTCTTATTCTTTTTCATCTTCCACCTTTTCTAGTTCTTCTTCTTCTCATTATTATTCTTATTCTTTTTCTTCTTCTTCTTCTTTTCCTTCTTCTTCTTCTTCTTGTTGTTCTTCTTCTTCTCCTCCTCCTCTTCCTCCTCCTCCTCATCCTCCTCCTCCTTCTCCTTTATCTTCTTCTTCCTCCTCTACTACTTCTTCCTCTCCATCTTCTTGAACTTCTTATTCTATTTCTACTTTTTCTTCTTCTTCCTCTTCTTCTTCTTCTTCATTTGCTTCTTGTTCTTCCCCTCCTTCTTTTTCTACTTCCTCTTTTTCTCCTTATTCATCTCCCTCTTCTTCTTCTTCATCATCATCATCTTCGTCTTCTTCCTCTTCTACTTCCTCTTCTACTTCATTTTCTTCTATTTCTTCTTCTTCTTCAACTTCTTGCTCCCCTTTTTTTTCCTCTTCTACTTCCTCATCTTGTTCTTCCTTTTTTCTTCATCATCTTCTTCTACTTCTTCTTCTTCTTCTCTTGCTTCTTCTTCTTCCTCTAATTTTCCTCTTAGTTCTTATTCTTCCCCTTATTCTTCTTTTTCTTCTTCATTCTCCTCTTCTTCTTCTTCTCCTTCTTATTCTTCTTCTACTTCTTCTTCTTCTTCTCCTTCTTCTTTTGCTTCTTCCTCTTGCTCTTGTTCTTTTTCTCTTTTTCCTCCTCTTGTTGTTCTTCTTCTAATCCTTCTTCTTCCCCTTCTTCTTTTCCCTCTTCTATTTTTTCTTCTTCTTCTTCATTTCTTTCCTATTCTTATTCTTCTTCTTCTTCTTCTTCTTCTCCTTCTCCTCCTTCTTCTTCTTCCTCTTCAACTTCTTCTTCTTGTCCTTCTTCCTCTACTTCTTCTCCTTCTTCTTCTTCTTCCTTCTATTCCCTATCTTTTTCTTCTTCTTCTTCTACTTCAACTTCCACTTCTTTCTGGACATGTTGTTTCTCTTCTTCCTCTTCTTCTTCTTCTCCTTTTTCTTCTTCATCTTCTTTTTTTCTTCTTCTCCTACTTCTTTTTCTTCTTCTTCTTCTTTTTCGTCTTCTTCTTCTTCCTCTTCCTCTTCCTCTTCTTCTTCCTCTTCTTCTTCTTCTTCTTCTTCTCCTCCTCCTCCTCCTCATCTCTCTTCCACTTCTTCTTCTTCTTTTACTTCTTCTGCTTCTTCTCCTACTACTTTTTAATCTTCTCCTCCTACTTCTTCTTTCTCTCCTCCTTCTCTCTCTTATTCTCCATCTTCTACTTATTCTTTTCTTCAACTTCTTTTTCATCATCTTCTCAACCTTTTTCGACTGGTTCTACTTCTTCTTCTTCTTCTCCTTCTTCTTCTTCACCTTCTTCTTCTTCTTCTTCATCATCTTTCTACATCTCCTTCTCCTTTTCCTCCTTGTTCTTCTTCTTCCTCTTCTTCTTTTACTCCTTCTTCTTCATCTTCCTCTTCCTCTTCTTCTTCTTCTTGTTCTCCTCCTCCTCCTTCTTTCCCGTCTTCTTGCTTGAATTTTTCTCCAACTTCTTATTCTTCTTCTTCTTCTTATTTTTCTTCTTCTACATATTGTTCTCCTTCTTCTTCTTCACCATTATTTTCTTCTCCTTCTTCTTCTTCTTATTTTTGCTCATCTATTAATGCTACTTCGTCCTCTTCTTCTTGTTCTGCTTCTTCTTTTCCTCTTCTTCTTCTTCTTCTTCTTCCTCTTACTTCTTCTTCTTCCTGTTCTTCTTCTTCCTCCTCTTCCTCTTGTTCTTCTTCCTTTTGTTCTTCTTCTTCTTATTCTTCTTCTTATTCTTCTAATTTTTCTTCTTCTTTTCCTTTTTGTAATTCTTCTTCTTCTTCTTCATCACCTTCTTCTTCTTCTTTTGGTGCATCTTCATCTTCCTCTTCTTCTTCTTCTTCTTCTTCTTCTTCACCTTCTTGTTGTTGTTGTTGTTGTTGCTCTTCTTCTTCTTCTTCTTCTTACTCGTCTTCTTCTTGGTCTTCTTCTTTTTCTTCGTCTTCTTCTACTTCTTCTTCTTCTTCTTCCTCTTCCTCCTCTTCTTCTTCTTCTTCACATTCTTCTTCTCCTTCTTCTTCTTCTTCTTATTCTCTAATTTCTTCATCTTCTTCTTCTTCTTCTTCTCCTCCTCCTCGTCTTCTTGCCCTTCTTCATCCTTTTCTTGTTGTTCCTTTTCTTCTTCTTCTTAGAGTTCATCCTCCTCCTCTTCTTCTACTTTTCTTCTCCTCCTCCTCCTCCTCCTCCTCCTCCTACTCCTTCTTCTTCAGATTCTCCTCCTCCCCCTCCATGCACTTCTTCTCTTTCTTCTACTTCTTCTTTTTCGTATTTTTCTTCTTCTTTTTCCTCCTTTTATTATCTTCAATTTTCTTCCCCTTTTAATTCTTCTTCTTCTTCTCCTACTCCTTCTTGTCCATTTTTTCTTCTTCTTCTTCTATTACGGCTACTTCTTACTTTTCTTTCTTTTCCCCTTCCCTTCTTGTTCCTCTTCTTTCTTTTATTCTTCTTCTTCTTCTTCTTTTACATCATCTCCTTCTTCTTCATCTTCATCTTCATCTTCTTTTCCATCTTCTTGTTCATATTCATGTTCTTCGTTTTCTTTTTCTTCTTCTTTCCTTCTTCTTTTTATTGTTCTTCTTCTTTTCTTCTTCTTCTACCTCTTCTTCGTCTTCCTCTTCTTCTTCTTTTTCTTCTTCTTCTTCTTCTTCTTCCTTTTCTTGTTGCTGTTGTTGTTGTTGTTCTTCTTCTTCTTCTCCTTCTCCTTCTTCTTGTTGCTCTTCTTGTTCTTCTCCTTCTTAATCTTCTTCTTCTCATTCCTCTTGTTCTTCTTCTTCTTTTACTTCTTTTCTTCTTACTCTTTTTCTTCTTCTTCTTCTTCATCATCGTCTTCTTCTTCTTCTTCTCCTTCTTCTTCTACTCCTTATTCTTTTTCTTCTCCTTCTCCTTTTTCTTCTTCTTGTTGTATTTCTTCTTCTTCTTCTTTATCATCTCCTTCATCTTCTTCTTCTTCTTTTTACTCTTCTTCTTCTTGTTCAACTTCTTCTTCTTCTTCTTCTTCTTCTTCTTCTTATTCTACTTCATCTTCTACCTCCTCTTCTTCTTTTTCATGTTCTTTCTCTTCTTCTCCTGCTTTTCTTCTTCTTCTTCTTCTCTACCACCACTTCCTCCTTCTTATTCATCCTTCTCTAACTTCTTGTTCTTCCTCTTCTGCTTCTTTTTCATCTCCTTCTTTTTCCTCTTCTTCTTCCTCCTCTTCTTCCACTTCAACTTCTTATTCTCTTTCTTCTTCTAGTTTTTCATCATCTTCTCCTTCTTCGCCTTCTCCTTCTTCTTCTTCTTGTTCTCCCTCTTCTTCTTCATCTTATACTTTCTTTTTTCTTCTCCATTTCCTTATTCTACTACTTCTTCTCAATCTTCTTCATCTCCTCTATCTTCTTCTTCATCTTCTACTACTTCTTCCTCTTCTACTTCCTCTTCTTCTTACTTTTCTTCTTCATCATCTTCTTCTTCTACCTCTTGTTTCTTTTCTTCTTCTTCTACTTCCTTTTCTTCATCTACTCCTTCTACTTCTACATCTTCTTCTCCTTCTTCTTCTTATCATCTTCTTAATTTTATTCTTCTGGTTCTTATTTCTCCTCTTCTACTTATTCTTCTTCTCCTTCATCTTCTTCTTCTTCGTCACCATCTTCCCCATCTACTTCTTTTTCTTCCTCTTATTCTTCTTCTTTTCTTTCTTTTGTTCCTTCTTCTACTTCTTCTTCTTCTTTTGCTTCATCTTCTTCTTCTTCTCCTTCTTCTTCTCCTCCTCTTCCTCCTTCTTCTTCTTCTCCTTCTTCTTCTTCTTCATCAACTTCTTCTTCTTCATGTTCTTTTCCTTATTCTTCTTCTTCTTTTTCTTCTTCTTCTTCTTGTTGTTGTTCTACTTGTTCTTCTTCTTCTTCTTATACTTCTTCTTCTTCTTATACTTCTTCTTCATCAACTTCTTGTTCCCTTTCTTCTTCTTATGCATTTTCTTCTCCTTCTTCCTGTTCTTCTTCTTCTTCATTCTCTTCTCCTTCTTTTTCTTCTTCTTCATCTTCATCATCCTCTACTTCTTCGTCTTGTTCTTCTCCTATTTATTATTCTTCTACTTCTTCTTCTTCACCTTCTTCTACTTCACATTCTTCTTCTTCTTCTTCTTCTTCTTCTTCTTCTTCTTCTTCTTCCTCTTCTACTTCTTTTTCTTCTTCTTCTTCTTCTACTTCAAGTTCCTCTTCTTCCTCTTCTTCTTCCTTTTCTTCTTCTTCTACTTGTTCTTCTTCTGCTTCTCCTTCTTTTTCTTCCTCTTCTACTTCTTCTTCTTCTTCTTCTCCTCCTCCTTCTCCTCCTCTTTCTTCTTATTTTTCTTCTTCTTCTTCTTCTTCTACTTCTTTTTCTCCTTCATCTTCTCTTCCTCTTCTACTTCTTCTTCTTCTTCATTTTCTTTTTCCTCTTCTTCTCATTCTTCTTCTTCTCGTTCACCTTCTACTACTTGTTCTTCTTCTTCTTCATCATCATCTACTTCTTCTTCTTCTTCTTCTTCCTCTTCCTCTTTTGTTATTCTTCATCATCATCTTCTTCTTCTTCTCCATTTTTTGCTTCTTCTTCTTCTTCTTCTTTTTCTTCTACATCTTCTTCTTCTTCTTCTTCTACTCCATCTACTCATCCTTCTTCTTTTTCTTGCTATTCTTTGTCTTCTTCTTCTTTTACTCCTTCATTTTCCTGTTATTCTTCTTCTTCTTCTACTACTTCTTCTTCACCATCTTCCCCTTCCCTTCTTCTCCAACTTCTTCTTCTTCTTATTCTTCTTGTTCTTCTTCTTCTTCTTCTTCTTCTACTGTTACAACTACTTCTTCATCATCTTCTCCTTCCTCTTGTACAACTTCCTATTCTTTTTCTTTATTTAGTTCTTGTTCTTCTTCTTCTCCTTCTCCTTCTTCTTCTTCCTCTTCTCCTTATTCTTCTTCTTCTTCTTCTACTAATTAAACTTCTCCTTCTTCTTTTGGTTCTCTTACCCCTTCTTCATCTTTTCTTCTTATTCGTATTATTCTTCATCTCCATCTTCTCTTTCTACTTCAACTTCTTCTTCTACTTCTTCTTGTTCTCCTTCTTCAACTACTGTTGCTCATTCTTCCTCTTCTTCTTCTCCTTTTTCCACTCCCTCTTGTCCTTCCTCTCCAACTTCTTCTTCTTCTCCTTCTTCTTTTCCTTCTTCTTCTTCTTCTTCTTCTTCTTCTCTTTCTTCCTCTTCTTCTTCTTCTCCTCCACCTCCTCCTCCTCCTCCTCCTCCTTCTTCTTCTTCTTCTTCTTCTACTTCTCCTTCTGCTCCTCCTCTTACTTCTTTTTCTTCTTCTTCTTCTTCTGCTTCTTTTTCTTCCTCTTCTTCTCCTTCTTCTTCTTCTTATTCTTATTCTTCTTCTCCTCCTTTTGTTCTTCTTCTCCTTCTTTTCTTCTTCATCTTCTCTTCCTTCTTCTTCTTCTTCCTCTTCTTCTTCTTGTCCTTCATCTCCTTCTTCTTTTTCTTCTTCCTCTTCATCTTCTTGTTCTTTTTTTTCTTCTTCTTCTTCTTCTTCTTCTTCTTCTTCTTATTCTTCTTCTTCTTCTTCTTCTTCTTCGTCTTAACATTCTTTTTCTTCTTCCTCTTCTTCTACTACAACATCTCTTCTTCTTCTTCTTCTTCATGTTCTCTTTCTTTTTCTTCTGCTTCTTCTTCTTCTTCTTATTCTTCTTCTCCTTCTTCATCTTCTTAATACTCTTCCTATTCAACTTCTTCTTCTTCTTCTTCTTCTTCTCCTTCTTTTTCTTCTTCTTCTTCTTCTTCTTCTTTTTCAACTTCATCTTCTTGTTCTTCTTCTTTTCCTTCTTCTTTTACTTCTTCTTCTTCCACTACTTGTTCTTCATCTTCTTCTTATAATTCTTCTACTTTTGCTTCTTCTTCCTTAACTTATTATTACCCTTCTTCTTCTTGTTGTGCTTCTTGTTCCCCTCTTCCACTTCTTCTTCTTCATTTTCGTCCTCTTCTTCTTCTTCTTCTTCTTCTCTTCTCCTCTACCTCTTCTTATTCTTCTTCTTCTTTTTCTTCTTCTTCTTTTACTTCTTCTTCTTCTTCTTCTCCTTCTTCTACTTCACATTCTTCTTCTTCTTCTTCTTCTTCTTCTTCTTTTTCTTCCTCTTTTACTTCCTCTTCTACTTCTTTTTCATTTTCTTCTTCTTCTTCTTCATCATCTTCTTTTTCCTCTTCTTCTCGTCCTTCTTCTCATTCACCTTCTACTACTTGTTCTTCTTGTTCTTTTCTTCTTCCTCTTCTTCTACTTCTTCTTCGTCATCTTGTTCCTTTTCTGTTATTCTTCTTCTTTTTTTTCTTCTCCATTTTCTACTTCTTCTTCTTCTTCTTCTTCTTCTTCTATTTCTTTTCCTTCTTCTTCTTCCACTCCATCTCCTTGTCCTTCTTCTACTTCTTATTTTGGTTATTCTTCTTCTTCTTCTTCTTTTACCCCTTCATTTTCCTCCTATTCTTCTTCTTCTTCTTCTTCTTCACCATCTTCCCCTTCTCTTCTTCTCCAACTACTTCTTCTTCTTCTTCTTCTATTACTACTACTACTACTACTTCAACATCTTCTCCTTCCACTTCTACTACTTATTCTTTTTCATCTTTTAGTTCTTGTTCTTCTACTTTTTTCTCTCCTACCCCTTCTTCTTCTTCTTCATCTTATTCTTATTCTTCTTTGTCTCCACCTTCTTATTCTTCTTCTACTACCACTTCTTCTTCTTCTTCTTCAACTACTGTTGCTTCTTCTTCCTCTTTTTCTTCTTCTCCTTTTTATGCTTCTTCTTGTTCTTCTTCTCCAACACCTTCTTCTTCTTCTTCTTCCTCTTTTCATTTTTCTTCTCCTTCTTCTTCTCCTTCTTCTTCTCCTTCTCCTTCTTCTCCTTCTTCTACTTCTTCTTCCTCTCCTTCTTCTTCTTCTTCCTCTCCTTCTCCTTCTTCTTCTTATTCTTCTCCGTCTTCTTCTTCTTCTCCTTCTACCTCTTCTTCTTCTTCTACTTCTTCTTCTTCTACTTCTTCTCCTTCTTTTCTTCTTCTTCTTCTTCTTCTTCTCCTTCTTCTTCTCCTTCTTCTTCTTCTCATTCTTCTTCTCCTTCTTCTTCTTCCTCTCCTTCTCCTTCTTCTTCTTCTTCTTCTCCGTCTTCTTCTTCTACCTCGTCTTCTTCTTCTTCTTCTTTTTCATATCCTTTTTTTCTTCTTCTTCTTCTTCTTCTTCTCCTCCTCCTTTTCTTCTCCTTCTGGTTCTCCTTTTTCTTCTTCTTTTTCTTCTCTTCACCTCTTTTTTCTTCTTCTTCTTCTTCTTCCTATTCTTTTTATCCATCTTGTTCTCATTCCCTTTCTTCTTCTTCTTCTTCTTCTTCGCCTTCTTTCTCATCTTCTTCTCCTTCCTCTTCTTCTTCTTTTGCTATTTCTTCTTCTTCTTCTTCTTCTTAATCATCTTCATCTTAAACCTCTTCTACTTCTTTTGCTCTTCTTCTTTTGCTTTTAGTTCCTCTTCCTTTTTTCTTCTTCATGCTCTTATTCATCTTCTCCTTCATCATCTTCTTCTTCTTCTTCTTCGTCTTCCCATTCTACTTCTTCTTATTCTTCTTCTTATTTCTCTTCTCCTTCATCTTCTTCTTCTTCTTCCTCTTCTTCTTCCTCTTCTTTCACTTCTTCTGCTTTTTCTTCTTCTTCATCTCCTTTTACTTCTTCTTCTTATTATTCTTGTTCCTCTCTTCCTCCTCCTCCTTATCTTACATCTTCTTCTTCTCCTCCTCCTAATCTTTGTTCTTGTTCTCCTTCTTCTTCTTCTTCTTCTTCTTCGTCTTCGTCTTCTCCTCCTCCTTCTCCTTCATCTTTTCAACCTTCTCTTGCTTCTTTTCTTCTTCTTCTCTTCTACTTCTTCTTCTTCATCTGGTCTTCACTCTTCTTCCTCTTGTTCTTCTTATTCTTATTCTTATTCTTATTCTACTTTCTCTTCTTCCTCTTCTCCCTCTTTTTCTTCTTCTTCTACTTCTCTCTCTTCTTCTTCTTGTATCTCCTCCATTCTTCTTCTTTTCTATTGCTTCTCCTTCTTCTTCATCTTCTTCATCTTCTTCTTCTCCTTCTTCTTTCTCTTCTTTGTCTTTGTTTTGTTGTTGATGTTGTTCTTCTTCTTCTACTTCCTCTTCTTAATGTTCTTCCTTTTCTTCTTCTTCTTCTTCTACTTCTCTATTTTCTCCTTCTTCCACTTCTTCATCTTCTTCATCTTCTTCTTCTTCTTCTTCTTCTTCTTTTCTCCTTATTCTTCTTCTCATTCACCTTCTACTTTTTCTTCTTCTTCTTCTTCTCCTTCTCCTTCTTCTTTTGCTTCTTCTATTTCTTCTTCTTCATCATCTCATTTTTCTACTTCTTCTTATTCTCGATCTCATTCTCCTTCTCTTTTTCTTTCTTCTTCCTTTTCTTCTTCATCTTCCTCTTCTTCTTCTCCTTCCCATTCTTTTACTCCTCTTCCCTCTTCTTCTTCTTCATTTTCTCTTTGTACATCTTTTTCTTCTTCTTCTTAGTCATCTTTCTCTTCCTTTCTTTCATCTTCGTCTTCTCTAACTTCGTCTTCTTCTTCTTCATCATCATCATCTTCTTCTTCTTCCTCTTCTTTTTCTTCTTCTCCTTAATTTTCGTCTTATTCTTTTTCTTCTTTTTGTTCTTCTTCTTCTTCTTTACCTTCTTCTCCTTCTTCTTTCTCTTCTTCTTCTTATTCTTCTTCTTCTTCTTCTATTTCTTCTTCTATTACTCCCTCTTTTTCTTCTTGTTGTACTACTACTCCATCTTCTTGTTCTTCATCTCCTTTTTCTTCTTCTTCTTCTTCCTCCTCTTCCTCTTCTTCTTTTTTTTCTTCTTGTTGTCATTATTCATATTCTTTTCCTTCTTCTTCTTGTTCTTCATCTTCTTCTTTTTTTCTTCTTCTTGTTCTTCTTCTTCTTCTTCTTTTTCTCCTGCTTATTTTTCTTCTTATTCTTCTTTATCTTCCTCTTCTTCTTCTTCTTTTCCATCTCCTTCCACT
This sequence comes from Vanilla planifolia, assembly GCA_023846275.1. NCBI lineage: Eukaryota > Viridiplantae > Streptophyta > Magnoliopsida > Asparagales > Orchidaceae > Vanilla > Vanilla planifolia. The sequence continues at coordinate 32,377 of JAIUJO010001897.1, forward strand.
TCTTTTACTTCCTTTTCTTCTCCTTTTTATTCTACTACCTCTTGTTCCCCTTCTTCTTTTTCTTATCTCTGTTATTCCTCTTCTTCTTCTTCTTCCTCCTCCCCTTCTTCTTCTTCTTCTCCTA
>JAIUJO010001897.1:37500-42500 GCA_023846275.1 Vanilla planifolia
TTCTTCTTCTTTCTCTTCTTCTTCTTCTTCTTCTTCTTCTACTTCTTCTTTTTCTTCTTCTTCTTCTTCTACTTCTTCTTCCTCTTAATCACCTCCTCCTCCTTCTTCTTCTTCTTCTTCCTCTTCTTCTTCTTCCTCTTTTTCATCCCTTCTTCTTCTTCACCTTTTTCTTCTCATTGTCCCCTTCTTCTTGTTCTTCTTCTTCTCCATCTTCTTCTTCTTCTTCTTCTTCTTTCTCTTTTACTTCTTCTTCTTCTTCTTTTCCTCCTTCTTATTCTTCTCCTCTTCCTTCTTCTTTTTGTTTTTTTTTTCTTCTTCTTCTTCTAGTTTTGCTTCTTCTTCTTCTTCATCATCATCTTCTTCTTTTTCATCATCATCTTCTTCTTCTTCAACTTTTTTTTTCTTCGTCTGCTTCTTCTTCTTCCCCTTCTTCTTCTTCTACTTCATCTTCTTCTGCTTCTTCTTTTTCTTCTTCTTATTCTTCTTCTTTGTCTTCTTCTCATTCTCCATGTTCTTCCTCTTCATCTACTTCTTCTTCTAGCTCCTGTTCTACTTCTTTTCTTCTTCTTTTTCTTCTTCCTCTTCATCATCTTCTTACTTTTCTTATTCTTCTTGTTCTTCTTCTTCATCTCCTTCTTCTTCTTACTTTTCTTATTCTTTCTATACTTCTTCTTCTTCTCCTTCTTCTTCCTCTTCTTCTTCTTCTTCTTCTTCTTCTTCTTCTTCTTCTTCTGCTTTGACTTCTACTACTTCTTCTTCTTCTTTTTCTCCTTTTCCTTCTTCTTCTTCTTCTTCATCATCATCTTATTCTTCTTCTCCTTCTTCTCCTTCTTTTTCTTCTTCTTTTTCTACTTCTTCTTCTCTGAGTTAAGCTTCTTCTACTTCTTTAACTTTATCTTTTTCTTCTGCTTCTTCTTCAATATCTTGTTCTCCATCTTGCTCTTCTTTTGCTATTGCTTTTCCTTCTTCCTCTTTTTCTTTTTCTTCTTCTTAATCTTTTCTTCTTCTTCTTCTTCTACATCCTTTTCTGCTTCTTCTACATTTTCTTCTTCTATTCCTTCTTCTTCTCTTCTTATTCCTCTTCTCCTTCTCTTTTTCTTCTTTTTCTACTTCTTCTTCTTCTTCTTCATATTCTTCTTCTTCTTTTTGTTCTTCTTCTTATACTTCAAGTTCAACTTCTTCTTCTTCTTCTCCATCATCTTCTAGTTCTTCTTCTCCTTCTTCTTCTTCTTCTTCTTCTTCTTTTTCTTCTTCTTCTTCTTTCTATTCTTTTTCTTCTCCTTCTTCTTCTTCTTCGTCTTCCTCTTCTACTTCTTCTTCTTCTTCTTCTTTTCCTTCGCCCTCTTATTCTTCTTTTTCTTCTTCTTCTTCTTCTCTTACTTTAATTCATCTTCTTGCTCCTCTTCTCCTTCTCCGTCTTCTTCTTCTTTCTCACCTGCTTCTTCTTCTTCTTTTTCTTCTTCTATTTCTTCTTTTTCCTTGTCCTATTCTTCTTCTTCTTCTTCTTCCTCTCCTTACTCCTCTTCTTCTTTTTCTTCTTCAGCTTCTTCCTCTCCTTTCTTGTCCTCTTCCTCATCTTCTTCTTCTACTTCTTCTCCTCCTCCTCCTCCTTATCTATCTTCTTCTCCTTCTTCTTCTTCTTCTCTGAGTTAATCTTCTTCTACTTCTTTCTACTTTATCTTCTTCTTCAATATCTTATTCTCCATCTTATTCTTTTTCATTTTCTTGTTCTTCTTCCACTATTTCTTTTCCTTCCTCCTCTTTTTCTTTTTCTTCTTCATAATCTTGTCCTCTTCTTCTTCTTCTTCTACATCCTCTTCTTCTTCTTCTACATTTTCTTCTTCTATTACTTCTTGTTCGTCTACTTTTTCTTCCTGTTCAACTTCTTCTTCTTTTTCATCATCATCTTCTTCTATTTCTTCTTCCTTTCTTCTCCTTCTTCTCCTTCTTCTTCTTCTTCTTCTTCTTCCTATTCTACATCCTCTTATGCACCTTTTACTTCTTCTTCTTCTTCAACTTCTACTTCCTCTTGTTCTTATTATTATTATTATTATTATTAATATTATTATTCACCTTCTTCTTCTTCTTCTCCCTCTTTTTCTTCTTCTTCTTATTCTTCTTCTTCTTTTCCTTCTTCATCGTCTTCATCTTCCTCTTCTTCGTCTTCATCTCCTTCTTCTTCTACTACTAGTTCTCCTTCTCTTTCTTCTTCTTCTTCCTCTTTCCCATCTTCTTTGTCCACTTCTTCTTCTACTACTTTCTCTTCATCTTTTTGTTCTTCTTTTGCTTACTTCTCTCCATCTTCTCCTTTTTTTCTTCTTCTTCTACAACTACTTTATGTTCTTGTTCTTCGTATTCTTCTTCTTCTTCTTCTTCTTCTTCTACTTCTCCTTCTTCTTTTCCTTCTTCCTCTTCTTCTTCTCCTCCTTCTTTTTCTCCTCCTACACCTCGTCCTTCTTCTTCTTTTTAATCTTCTCCTCCTACTACTTTTTTTTCTTCTTCTTCTTCTTGTTCTTCTACACATTATTCTTCTTCTCGTTCCTCTTCTTCTTCATCACCTTCTTCTTCTTCTACATCTTATTCTTCTCCTCTGCCTCCTTCGTTTTCTTGTTCATCTTTTTCTTCTTCCAATACTTCTTTTTCATTTACTTTTTTTCATCTTCTTCCTATTTTTCTTGTCTCCTTGTTCTACTTCTTCTCCTTGTTCCTCTTCTAGTTCTTCTTCTACTTCTTCTTCACTTCTTCTTCTTCCTCTTCTTCTTATTCTTCTTCACCTCCTTCTTCTTCTTCTTCATCTTCTCCTTAAACTTCTTCTTCTTCTCTTTCTTCTTCTTCTTCTTCTTCTTCTTCTTCTTCTTCCTCCTCCTCCTCCTCTTCTTTCCCTTCTTGTTTGTCTTCTTCTTCTTCTTCTACTTTGTCTTGATTCTTTAGTTCTTCTTTTGCTTCTTCCTCTTCTTCTTCTTATTTTTCTTCTACTTCTTCTTTTATTACTTTATCTTCTTCTTCTCCTTCTCCTTCTTCTTCTCCTTCTTCTTCTTCTTCTTCTTCTTCTTCTTCTTCTTCTTCTGCTTCGACTTCTACTATTTCATCTTCTTCTGCTTCTTTTTTTCTTTTTTTCCTTCTTCTTCTTCTTCATTATCTTCTTCTCCTTCTTCTCCTTCTTCTTCTTCTTCTCCTTCTCCTTCTTCTTCATCTTCTCTATGTTAATCTTCTTCTACTTCTTCTACTTTATCAACTTCTTTTGCTTCTTATTCAATATCTTGTTCTCCATCTTCTTCTTCTTCTTCTTCTTCTACTATTGCTTTTCCTTCTTTCGATTGTAGTAGAACAAGAAGAAGAAGAAGAAGTAGCAGAAGACGAAGAAAAGGAAGACAAAGAAGAGGAAGAAGAAGAAGAAGAAGAAGAAGAAGAAGAATAAGAAAAAGAAGAAGATGAAGAGGAAGAAGAAGAAGAAGAATAAAAGAGGAAGAAGAAGAAGAGGAAAAAGAAAATGAAGTAGAAAAGGAAGAAAAAGATGATGAAGAAGTAGAAGAGGAGGCAGAAGTAGAAGAAGAAGAAGAAAAAGAAGAAGGGGTAGAAGAAGAAGAAGAAAAAGAAGATGGAGAGGAGAAGAAGAGGGAGAAGAAAGAAAATGAGAAAAGGGAGAAAAAGGAGAAAAATGAGAAGAAGAAATAGAAGAAGGAGAAGAAGGTGAAGAGGAAAAAGAATAACAATAAGAAGAAGAAGAAGAAGATGATGATGATGAAGATGAAGAAGGGGAAGAAGTAGAAGAAGAAGAAGAAGATGAAGAAGAAGAAGAAGAAGAAGAGGAAGAAGAAGAAGAAGAAGAAGAAGAAGAAGAAGAAGAGGAAGAAGAAAAAGAAGAAGAAGAAGAAGTGAGAGAAGATGATGAAGAAGAAGAAGAAGAAGAAAAAGAGCAAGAATATAAAGTTGCAAAAGAAAAAGAAGAATAAGAAGAAGAAGAAGAGGAAGTTGAAGAAGATGGAGAAGTAGTAGTAGAAGAAGAAGAAGACGAAGAAGAAGGAGAAGATGGAGAAGAAGGAGAAGAAGGAGAATGAAATGAAAGAGAAGAAGGAGAAGAAGAAAAGGAGGAAAAGGAGAAGAATGAGAAGAAGGAGAAGAAAGAGAAAGAGAAGATGGAGAAGAAGGAGATGAAGAAGAAGGAGCAATTCAAGAATGGGGAGAAGAAGAACAAGAAGAAAAAGAAGATGAGGAAGATGAAGAAGAAGAGGAAGAAAAAGAAGAAGAAAATGATGAAGATGTAGAAGTAGAAGATATGGTAGTTGTAGTAGTAGTAGAAGAAGAAGAAGAAGAAGAAGAGGTTGTAGAAGAATTATTAAAAGAAGAAGAAGAAGTTGAAGAAGATGGAGAAGAAGTAGAAGAAGAAGAAGAAGGAGAAGAAGAAGGAGAAGAAGGAGAAAAAAGATAAGTAAAAGAAAGAGAAGAAGGAGAAAAAGGAGGAAGAGAAGATGGAGAAGGTGATGAAGAAGAAGGACGAGTAGAGGAAAGAGGAGAAGAAGAAGAAGAAGAAGAAGAAGAAAAAGAAGAAGAAGAAGAAAAAGAAGAAGATGTTGAAGAAGAAGAAGAAGAAGTAGAAGATCTGGTAGTACTAGAACGAGAGGAAGAAGAAGAAGAAGAAGCAATAGAAGACGAAGAAAAAGAAAACAAAGAAGAGGCAGAAGAAGAAGAGGAAGAATAGGAAGAGAAAGAAGACAAAGAAGAGGAAGAAGAAGAAGAAGAGGAAGAAGAGGAAGAGAAAGAAGAAGAAGAAGAAGAAGAAGATGATGATGATGATGAAGAATAGGAGGAAGAATAAGAAGAAGAAAAAGAGGAAGAAGAAGAAGAGGAAGAAAAAGATGAAGAAGAAGAGGAAGAAAAGTTAGTCGAAGTAGTAGAAGAGGAGTAGGAGGAAGAAGAAGAAGAAGAAAAATAGAAGAAGGAGAAGAAAGAAAGGAGGTGAAGGAGAAGGAGAAAAATAAGAAGAAACAGATGAAGGAGAA
>JAIUJO010001897.1:45000-57500 GCA_023846275.1 Vanilla planifolia
GAAAAGAGGAAAAAGGATTAAAAGAAGAAGAAGAAGAAAAACAAATAGTAGTAGTAGTAGAAGAAGAATTAGAAGAAGAAGAAGAAGTAATAGTAGTAGTAGAAGAAGGAGAAGTAGGAGATGAAGAAGACGAAGAAGAAGAAGAAGAAGAAGAAGAAGAAGGAGAAGAAGAACAAGTTGAAGAAGATGGTGAAGAAGAAGAAGAAGAAGTAGAAGAAGAATAAGTTGAAGAAGAAGATGACGAAGAAGTAGAAGAAAAAGAAGTGTGGAAGAAGAAGTAGAAGATAAACAAGAAGAAGAAGATGAAGAAGAGGAAGAAGAAGAAGAAGAAGAAGAAGAAGATGAAGAAGAAGAAGAAGAAGAAGAAGAAGAAGAAGAGAAAGGAGGAGGAGGAGAAGAAGGTGGAGAAGAAGAAGAAGGAGATGATAATGAAGAAGATGAAGAAGAAGAAGAAGAAGAAGAAGAGGAAGAAGAGGGAGACGAAGAAGAAGAAGAAGATGAATAATAAAAAGAAGAAGAATTAAAAGAAGAAGGAGAAGAAGGAGAAGGAGAACGAGGAGAAGAATGAGAAGAAGAAGAAGGAGAAGAAGGAGATGAAGAATAATCAGAAATAGAAGAAGAAGGGGAGGAGGAGAAGAATGAGAAGAAGGAGAAAAAGGAGAAGAAGGTGAGGAAGGAGAAATATGAGAGGAAGAAGATCTAGAGGAAGAAGAAATATGAGAGGAAGAAGATCTAGAGGAAGAAGAAGAAGATGAAGAAGAAGATGAAGATGAAGAAGAAGATGAAGAAAAAGAAGAAATAGAAAAAAAGAGAAAATGAAGAAGTAGAGGAAATAGAAAAAATAAAAGATGAAGTAGAAGGAGAAAACGAAGAAGAAGGAGAAGAAGAAGAAGAAGAAGAAGAAGAATAAGAGGAAGAAGAACAAGTGAGGAAGAGGAAAAAGAAGAAAAAGTGGAAGAAGAAGAAGAATAAGAAGAAGAAGAAGAAGAAGAAGAAGAAGAGGAAAAAGAAGAAGATGATGATGAAGAAGAGGAAGAAGAACAAGAAAAAGAAGAAGCAGAGGAAGAAGTCAAAGAATTAGGAATGAAGAATGTGAAGAGGAAGTAGAAGAAGAAGAAGAAGAAGAAGAAGAAGAAGAGGTAGTAGAAGAAGGAGATGGAGAAGAAGAATAAGAAGAAGAAGATGATGATGATGAAGAAGAGGAAGAAGTAAAAGAAGTAGAAGAAAAGGTAGAAGAGGAAGAGAAGAAGAAGAAGAAGAAGAAGAAGATGGTGAGGAAGAACAGAAGAAGAAGAAGAAGAAGAAGTGGAAGAAGAAGAAATACATGAAGAAGAAGAAAAGATGAAGAGGAAGAAGAAGAAGAAGAAGAGAAGAAGTAGAAGAATGAAGAATGAAGGAGTAGAAGAAGTAGAAGAAGAAGAAGAAGAAGAAGAAGAAGGAATAAGAAAAGGAGAAGAAGATGGAGAAGAAGAAGAAGAAAATGAAGAAGAAGAAGGAAAAGAGGAAGAAGGGGAAGAAGGAGTAGAAGGAGAAGAAGGAGGAGAAAAAGAATTGGAAGGAGAAGAAATAGAAGAAGAAATAGATAGAGAAGAAGGAGAAAGAGAAGGAGACGAAGAAGAGTAAAAGGAGTAGAAGAGAAGAGAGAAGAAGAAGAAGAAGGAGAAGAATGAGAAGAAGGAGAAACAAAAGACAAAGAACAAGGGGAAGAGGAAGAAGAAAAAGAAAAGAAGAAGAAGAAGAAGATGAAAATGTAGAAGGAGAGGAAGATGAAGAAGATGAAGAAGATCATGAAGAAGAAGAAGGAGAGAAGAAGAAGAAGATGATGATGATGACGATTATGGTGAAGAAGAAGAAGAAGAGGAGAGAAGAAGAAGAACAAGAAGTAGAAGAAGAAGAAGTTAAAGAAGAAGCAAAAGAAGTAAAAGAAGTAGAAGGAGAAGAATGAGATGAAAAAGAAGGAGAACAAGGAGGAGGAGGAGGAGAAGAATCATAAGAAGGAGAGAGAGAGAAGGAGAAGTGGAAGAAGGAGGAGTCGAAGAAGATGAAGAAGAAGAAGAAGAAGAAGAAGGAGAAGAAAAGGAAGAAGAGGAAGAGGAATAAGAGGAAGAAGAAGAAGAGGAAGAAGAGCAAGATGAAGAAAGTATATTAAAAGGAAGAAGAAAAAGAAGAAGAAGAAGAAGAAGAAGAAGAAGAAGAAGAAGAAGATGAAGAAGAAGAAGTTGAAAAAGAATAGAAGAAGAAAAAGAATAGAAGAAGAACAGGTAGAAGTGGTAGAAGAAGACGAAGAATAAGAAGATTAAGAAGAAGAAGAATTTGAAGAGGGAGAACAGAAGAAGAAGAACAAGAAGAAAAAGAAGCAAAAGATAAAGAACAAGAAGAAGAAGAAGAAGTTGAAGAAGATGGAGAAGTAAAAGCAGCAGCAGAAGAAGAAGAAGAAGAAGAAGAAGAAGAAGGAGAAGTAGGAGAAAGAAGGTGAAGAACATGAAGAAAAAGAAAAAGATGAAGGAAAAGAAGAAGAAAGAGGAAAAGGAGAAGAATGAGATGAAGGACAAGAAGGAGAAAGAGAAGATGGAGATGAAGGAGTTGAAGAAGGTGTAGAAGATTTGGGAGAAGAAGAAGAAGAAGAAAAAGAAGAAGTTGATGAAGAAGAAGTAAAAGATAAGGTAGCAATGGAACAAGAAGAAGAAGAAGAAGAAGAAGTAGTAGTAGAAGACGAAGAAAAAGAAGACAAAGAAGAGGAAGAAGAAGAAGATGAAGAAGAAGAAGAAGATGAAGAGGAAGAAGAGGAAGAGAAAGAAGAAGAAGAAGAAGAAGAGGAAGAACAAGAAGAAGAAAAAGTGGAAGAAGAAGAAGAGGAAGAAGAAGATGAAAAAGAAGAGAAAGAAAAGGAAGATGAAGAAGTAGAAGAGGAGTAGGAAGAAGAAGAAGAAGAAGTAAAAGAAGAAAAAGAAGATATAGAAGAAGAAGAAGAAGATGAAGAGAAGAAGAAGAAGGAGAAGAAAGAGAAGAGGAAGAAGGAGAAGAAGGAGAAAAATGAGAAGAAGAAAAAGAAGAAGGAGAAGAAGGTAAGAAGAAGAAAAAGAAGAAGAAGAAGAAGAAGAAGAAGAAGAAGAGGAAGAAGAAGAAAGGAGATGAAGGAGAAGAAGAATAAGGAGAAAGAAAAGATGGAGAAGGAGGAGGAGTAGAAGAATGAGTGGAAGGAGAAAGAGAAGGAGAAGAAGATGAAGAAGAAATATGAGAGGAAGAAGATCTAAAAGAAGAAGAAGAAGAAGAAGAAGAAGAAGATGATGATGAAGACAAAGTTGAAGACAAAAAATAGAAGAATTAGAAAAAGAAAAATTAGAGGAAGAAGAAGATGAAAAAGTATAAGAAAAGAAGTAGAAGAAGAAGCTGAAGAAGAAAACGTAGAAGAAGAAGAAGAAGAAGAAGAAGAAAAGGAAGAAGAAGAAAGGAGATGAAGGAGAAGAAGAATAAGGAGAAAGAAAAGGAGGAGGAAGAGTAGAAGAATGAGAGGAAGGAGAAAAAGAAGGGAGAAGAAGAAGAAGAAGAAATATGAGAGGAAGGAAGATCTAGAAGAAGACGAAGAAGAAGAAGATGATGATGATGATGAAGACAAAGTTGAAGACAAAAAAGTAGAAGAATTAGAAAAAGAAGAATAAGAGGAAGAAGATGTTGAAAAAGTAGAAGAAAAAGAAGTAGAAGAAGAAGCTGAAGAACAAAACGTAGAAGAAGAAGAAGAAGAAGAAGAGGAAAAAGAAGTAGAAGAAGGAGGAGGAGAAGAAGAAGAAGAAGAAGAATAAGAGGAAGAGGAATAAGAAGAGGAAGAAGAAGAAGAAGAAGAGTGGAAGAAGAAGAAGAAGAAGAGTGGAAGAAGAAGAATAATAATAATAAGAAGAAGATGATGAAAAGGAAGAAGAAGAAGAAGAAGATAATGAAAAAGAAAAAGAAGAAGAAGAAGATGAAAAAGAAGAGGAGGAAGAATAAGAAGAAGAAGAAGAAGTAGAGGAAGAAGTAGAAGAAATAGGATTGAAGAAGGTGAAAAAGAAGTAGAAGAATAAGTAGACTAAGGAGATAGAGAAAAAAGGAAGAAGAAGAAGTAGGAGAAGAAGAAGAGGAAGAAAAAGAAGTTGAAGATGAAGAAGATGAAGAAGAAGAATAAGAAGAATAAGAAGATGAAGAAGAGGAAGAAAAAGTAGAAGAAGAAGTAGAAGAATAAGAATAAGAAGAAGAAGAAGAAGAAGAAGATATAGATGAGGAAGAGGAACAAGAAGAAGTTGAAGAAGAAGAAATAGAAGAAGAAGACGAAGAAGATGGAGAGGAAGAAGAAGAAGAAGAAGAAGAAGATGAAGAAGAATAAGAAGTAGAAGAATGAAGAATGAAGAAGGAGAAGAAGTAGAAGAAGAAGAAGAAGAAGGAATAGAAAAAGGAGAAGAAAATGGAGAATAAGAAGAAGAAATTGAAGAAGAAGAAGGAAAAGTGCAAGAAGAAGAAGTAGAAGAAGAAGAAGAAGGGGAAAAAGGAGAAGAAGAAGGGAAGATGGAGAAGCAGGAGAAGGAGAAAAAGAAGTAGAAGGAGAAGAAAGAGAAGAAGAAGATGGAGAAGAAGGTGAAGAAGGAGAGGAAGGAGAAGAAGAGGAACAAAAGAAGAACAATAATAATAATAAGATGAAGATGAACAAGGAGAAGAAGAGGAAGAAGAAGAACAGTAAGAGAAAGAAGAAGAAGAAGAAGAAGTAGAAGAAGAGTGAGAAGTAGAAGAAGAAGAAGTTGAAGAAGAAGAAGAAGAAGAAGAAATGGAAGAAGAAAAAGAAGAAGAAGAATAATAAAAACAAAAAGAAGAAGTAGCAAAAGATGAAGGAGAAGGAGAAAAGTAGAAGGAGAGGAAGGTGAAGAATTAGAAGTAGTAAAAGAAGAAGGGGAAGGAGGAGTAGAAAAAAAGGAGAAAGAGAACAAGAAGAATAAGAAAGAGAAGAAGAAGAAAGAGGATAAGAAGAAGAAGAAGGAGAAGAAGAAGAAGAAAAAGTAGTCGTAGTAATAGTAGAAGAAGAAGAAAAAGTACAAGAACAAGAAGAAGTAGGAGTAGTTGTAGTAGCAGAAGAAGAAGAAAAGTAGAAGATAAAGAAGACGACGAAGTAGTAGAAGAAGAAGTTGAAGAAGAAGGCGAAGAAGAAGAATAAGAAGAAGATGAAAAGTCGAAGAAGAATATGACAAAGAAGTAGAAGAAAATGACGTATGGAAGAAGAAGTAGAAGATAAAAAAGAGAAAGAAGAAAAAAGATGAAGATGAAGAAGAAGAAGTAGAAGATGATGATAAAGAAGAAGAAGAAGAAGGCGGAGGAGAAGGAGAAGGAGGAGAAGAAGGAGGAGGAGGAGAAGGAGATGAAGAAGAAGAAGAAGAGGAGGAGGAAGAAGAAGAAGAAGAAGAAGAAGAAGAAGGAGAAGAAGGAGAAGAAGAAGAAGAAGAAGAAGAAGAAGGAGGAGAAGGAGATGGAGAAGAAGAAGAAGAAGAAGAAGAAGAAGAAGAAAGAATAAGAAGATGAAGAAGAAGAAAAAGAAGGAGAAGGAGAAGAAAAAGAAGAAGAAGAAGACGGAGAAGAAGACAAAGAAGAAGAAGAAGGAGAAGGAGAAGAAGAAGAAGAAGGACAAGAAGAAGGAAGAGGAGGAGAAGAAGAAGAAGAAGAAGAAGAAGAAGAAGCAGAAGAAGAAAAAGAAGAAGAAGAAGGAGAAGAGGAAGAAGAAGAAGGAGATGAAGAAGTAGAAGAAGAAGAAGATGAAGATGAGGATGAAGAAGTGGAAGCAGAAGTAGCAGAGGAAGAAGAGGAGGAAGAAGAAGAAGAAGAAGAAGAAGAAGAAGAAGAAGAAGAAGGAGATGAAGAAGAAGAAGAAGAAGAAGAAGAAGATGAAGATGAAGAAGAGAAAGAGGAAGTAGAAAAAGTAGTAGAAGAAGTAGTAGTAGAAGAAGAAGAAGATAGAGAGGGAGAAGAGGAAGAAGAAGAAGAAGAAGAAGGAAAAGAGGAAGAAGAAGAAGGAGGGGAAGAATGAGGAGTAGAAGGAGAAGAAGAAGGACAAAAAGAAGTAGAAGGAGAAGAAAAAGATGGAGAAGAAGGAGAAGAAGAGAGGAAAAAGGAGTAGAAAGAGAAGAAGGAGAAGAATGAGAAGAAGGAGAAACAGAAGAAAGAGAACAACGAGAAGAGGAAGAAGAAGAAGAAAAGAAGAAGACGAAGAAGAAGAAGAAGATGAAGATGAAGAAGAAGAAGAAGATGAAGAAGACAAAGATGAAGAAGAAAAATAAGAAGAAGAAGATGATGATGATGATGTTGAAGAAGAAGAAGAAGAAGAAAAGTTGAAGAGGAAGGAGAAGAAGGCAAAGATGAAAAAGGAGAAAGAGATGGAGGAGGAGGAGAAGAATGAGAAGAAGGAGAAAGAGAAGGAGTAGAAGGAGGAGTAAAAGGAGGAGTGGAAGAAGATAGAAAAGAAAAAGAAGAAGAGAGATGAATAAGAGGGAGAAGAGGAAGAGGAAGAAGAGAATGATGAAGAAAGTAGAATAAGAAGAAGAAGAAGAATAATAAGAATGTGAAGAAGAAGAAGAAGAAGAGGAAAAAGATAAAGAAGAACAAAAAGAGAAAGAAGAAGAAAATGAAGAAATGGAAGAAGAAGAAGAATAGAATTTAGTGGAATAATAATAACAATAACAATAATAATAATAATAATAATAATAAAAAGAACAAGAAGAACAAGAAGAAGAGAAAGAAGAAGAAGAAGAAGTAGAAGTGGAGGAAGAAGAAGAAGAAGAAGAAGAAAAGGAGGAAGAAGAAGAAGAAGGAAAAGAAGAAGAAGAAGAAGAAGAAGGGGAAAAGGAGAAGAAGGAGAAGAAGGAGAAGAATGAGAAGGAGAAAAAGAAGAAGAAGGAGAAGAAAGAGGAGAAGAAGAAGGTGAAGAACGAGAAGAAGAGCAAGATAAAGAAGAATAATAATAAGAAGAAGATGAAGAAGATGGAAATGAAGAGGAAGAAAAAGAACAATAGGAGGAGGAAGAAGAAGAAGAAGAAGAAGAAGAAGAAGAAGAAATAGAACAAGAAGAAAGAAGAAGAAGAAGAAGATAGAGAGGGAGAAGAGGAAGAGGAAGAAGAAGAAGAAGAAGGAATAGAAAAAGGAGAAGAAGATGGAGAAGAAGAAGAAAAAGAAGAAGAAGAAGAAGAAGAATGAAAAGAGGAAGAAGAAGAAGAAGAAGGAAAAGAGGAAGAAGAAGAAGGAGCGGAAGAATGAAGAGTAGAAGGAGAAGGAGAAGGACAAGAAGAAGTAGAAGGAGAAGAAATAGAAGAAAAAGATGGAGAAGGAGAAGAAGAGAGGAAAAAGGAGTAGAAAGAGAAGAAGGAGAAGAATGAGAAGAAGGAGAAACAGAAGAAAGAGAACAACGAGAAGAGGAAGAAGAGGAAGAAAAGAAGAAGACGAAGAAGAAGAAGATGAAGATGAAGAAGAAGAAGAAGATGAAGAAGACAAAGATGAAGAAGAAAAATAAGAAGAAGATGATGATGATGATGATGTTGAAGAAGAAGAAGAAGAAAAGTTGTAGAGGAAGGAGAAGAAGGCAAAGATGAAAAAGCAGAAGGAGAAAGAGATGGAGGAGGAGGAGAAGAATGAGAAGAAGGAGAAAGAGAAGGAGTAGAAGGAGAAGTGGAAGGAGGAGTGGAAGAAGATAGAAAAGAAAAAGAAGAAGAAGAAGAAGTGGAAAAGGAAGAAGAGAAAGATGAATAAGAGGGAGAAGAGGAAGAGGAAGAAGAGAATGATGAAGAAAGTAGAATAAGAAGAAGAAGAATAATAAGAATGTGAAGAAGAAGAAGAAAAAGAGGAAAAAGTTAAAGGAGAAGAAAAAGAGAAAGAAAAAGAAGATGAAGAAATGGAAGAAGAAGAAGAATAGAATTTAGTGGAATAATAATAACAATAACAATAATAGTAATAATAATAATAATAAGAACAAGAAGAACAAGAAGAAGAGAAAGAAGAAGAAGAAGAAGTAGAAGTGGAGGAAGAAGAAGAAGAAGAAGAAGAAAAGGAGGAAGAAGAAGAAGAAAATGAAGAAAAAGAAGGAAAAGAAGAAGAAGAAGAAGAAGAAGGAGAAGAAGGAGAAGAAGGAGAAGAAGGAGAAGAAGGAGAAGAATGAGAAGGAGAAAAAGAAGTAGAAGGAGAAGAAAGAGGAGAAGAAGATGGAGAAGTAGGAGAAGAAGAAGGTGAAGAACGAGAAGAAGAGCAAGATAAAGAAGAATAATAATAAGAAGAAGATGAAGAAGATGGAAATGAAGAGGAAGAAAAAGAACAATAGGAGGAAGAAGAAGAAGAAGAAGAAGAAGAAGAAATAGAACAAGAAAAAGAAGAAGAAGAAGAAGAAAAAGAAGAAGAAGAAGCAAAAGAAGTAGGAGAAGAAGGAGAAAAAAGAGGAGAGGAAGGAGAAGAAGTGGTAAAAGAAGAAGGGAAAGAAGGAGTAGAAAAATAAGAAGGAAAAAGAGAACAAGAAGAAGAAGAAAGAGAAGATGAAGGAGGAGAAGAAGAAGATGGTGTAGAAGAAGAAGAAGAAGAAGTAATAGTTGAAAAAGAATAAGAAGAAAAAGTAGAAGTAGTAGTAGTAGAAGAAGAAGAAGAAGTAGAAGATGAAGAAGACGAAGAAGAAGTAGAAGAAGAAGAAGTTGAAGAAGAAGAAGTTGAAGAAGAAGAAGAAGAAGAAGAAGAAGAAGTTGAAGAAGAAGAAGTTGAAGAAGAAGAAGAAGAAGAAGAAGAAGAAGAAGATAATGAGGAAGAAGAAGAGGAAGAAGAAGATGATGAAGAAGAAGAAGAAGAAGAAGAAGAAGAAGAAAAAAAGAAGTAGTAGTAGCAGTAGAAGAAGGAGAAGGAGAAGAAGAAACAAAAGTAGAGGAAGAATAAGATGAAGAAGATGAAGAAGATGATGATGCAAATGAAGAAGAAGAAGAAGAAGAAGTAGAAAAGGGAAAAAAAAGTAGGAAAAAGATGTAGTAAAAGAAGAAGAAGACGAAGAAGGTGAAGAAGAAGAACACGAAGAAGAAGATGAAGAACAAGAAGATAAAAAGATGGAGAAGAATAAGAAGAGGAAGAAGAGGAAGTTGATGACGAGGAAGAGGAAGAAGAACAGGAAGTAGGGGAAGAAGAAGAAAGAAGAAGAAGAAGAAGATAGAGAGGGAGAAGAGGAAGAAGAAGAAGAAGAAGAAGGAATAAAAAAAGGAGAAGAAGATGGAGAAGAAGAAGAAAAAGAAGAAGAAGAAGAAGGAAAAGAGGAAGAAGAAGAAGGAGCAAAAGAATGAGGAGTAGAAGGAGAAGAAGGAGAAGGACAAAAAGAAGTAGAAGGAGAAGAAATAGAAGAAAAAGAAGGAGAAGAAGGAGAAGAAGAGAGGAAAAAGGAGTAGAAAGAGAAGAAGGAGAAGAATGGGAAGAAGGAGAAACAAAAGAAAGAGAACAACGAGAAGAGGAAGAAGAAGAAGAAAAGAAGAAGACGAAGAAGAAGAAGAAGAAGATGAAGATGAAGAAGAAGAAGATGAAGAAGACAAAGATGAAGAAGAAAAATAAGAAGAAGATGATGATGATGGTGATGTTGAAGAAGAAGAAGAAGAAGAAAAGTTGATGAGGAAGGAGAAGAAGGCAAAGATGAAAAAGGAGAAGAAGGAGAAAGAGATAGAGGAGGAGAAGAATGAGAAGAAGGAGAAAGAGAAGGAGTAGAAGGAGGAGTGGAAGGAAGAGTGGAAGAAGATAGAAAAGAAAAAGAAGAAGAAGTAGAAGTGGAAAAGGAAGAAGAGAAAGATGAATAAGAGGGAGAAGAGGAAGAGGAAGAAGTGAATGATGAAGAAAGTAGAATAAGAAGAAGAATAATAAGAATGTGAAGAAGAAGAAGAAGAGGAAGAGGAAAAAGATAAAGAAGAAGGAAAAGAGAAAGAAGAAGAAGATGAAGAAATGGAAGAAGAAGAAGAATAGAATTTAGTGGAATAATAATAACAATAACAATAATAATAACAATAATAATAATAAGAACAAGAAGAACAAGAAGAAGAGAAAGAAGAAGAAGAAGAAGTAGAAGTGGAGGAAGAAGAAGAAGAAGAAGAAGAAAAGGAGGAAGAAGAAGAAGAAGAAAATGAAGAAAAAGAAGGAAAAGAAGAAGAAGAAGAAGAAGAAGAAGAAGGGGAAGAAGGAGAAGGAGAAGAAGGAGAAGAATGAGATGTAGAAAAAGAAGTAGAAGGAGAAGAAGATGGAGAAGTAGGAGAAGAAGAAGGTGAAGAACGAGAAGAAGAGCAAGATAAAGAAGAATAATAATATGAAGAAGATGAAGAAGATAGAAATGAAGAGGAAGAAAAAGAACAATAGGAGGAAGGAGAAGAAGAAGAAGAAGAAGAAATAGAACAAGAAAAAGAAGAAGAAGAAGAAGAAAAAGAAGAAGAAGAAGCAAAAGAATTAGGAGAAGAAGGAGAAAAAGGAGAAGGAGAGGAAGGAGAAGAAGTGGTAAAAGAAGAAGGGAAAGAAGAAGGAGTAGAAAAATAAGAAGGAAAAAGAGAACAAGAAGAAGAAGAAAGAGAAGATGAAGGAGGAGAAGAAGAAGATGTTGTAGAAGAAGAAGAAGAAGAAGAAGTAATAGTGGAAAAAGAAGAAGAAGAAAAAGTAGAAGTAGTAGTAGTAGAAGAAGAAGAAGTAGAAGATGAAGAAGACGAAGAAGAAGTAGAAGAAGAAGAAGTTGAAGAAGAAGAAGTAGAAGAAGAAGAAGAAGAAGAAGAAGAAGATAATGAAGAAGAAGAAGAGGAAGAAGAAGATGAAGAAGAAGAAGAAGAAGAAGAAAAATAAATAGTAGCAGTAGAAGAAGAAGAAGAAGAAGAAGAAGAAGAAACAAAAGTAGAGGAAGAATAAGATGAAGAAGATGATGATGCAAATGAAGAAGAAGAAGAAGAAGAAGTAGAAAAGGGAAAAAATAGTAGGAAAAAGATGTAGTAAAAGAAGAAGAAGAAGACAAAGAAGGGGAAGAAGAAGAACACGAAGAAGAAGATGAAGAACAAGATGAATAAAAAGATGGAGAAGAATAAGAAGAGGAAGAAGAGGAAGTTGATGACGAGGAAGAGGAAGAAGTACAGGAAGTAGAGGAAGAAGAAGAAAGAAGAAGAAGAAGAAGAAGAAGAAGAAGGCAAAAGAGAAGTAGAATTTGAAGTTGAAGAAGAAGAAGAAGAAGAAGGTGAAGGAGAAGAAGAAGAAGAAGGAGAAGATGAAGAAGAAGAAGGAGAAGATGAAGAAGAAGAAGGAGAAGAAGAAATGGATGAAGAAAAGGAAGAAGAGGAGCAAAAGGATAAAGAAGAAGAAAAAGAATTAGAAGAAGAAGATGAAGAAAATGAAGAAGAAGAAGAGGAAGAATAGGAAGAGGAAGAAGAAGAAGAAGAAGAGGAAGAAGAAGAAGAAGAAAAAGAAGAGGAAGAAGCAAAATATAAAGGAGCTATAGAAGAAGAGGAAGAAGAAGAAGAAGAAGAAGAAGAAGTTGAAGAAGATGGTGAAGAAGAAGATGAAGAAAAAGAAGAAGGATAAGAAGAAGGAGAAGAAGGAGAAGAAGGAGAAGAATTAGAAATAGAAGAAGGGAGAAGAAGAAGAGGGAGAAGAAGAAGAAAAAGAAGAAGAAGAAGAAGAAGAAGATGATGATGATGATGAAGAAGAGGAAGATTAAGTAGAAGATAAAGTAGATGAAGAAGAAGTGGAAGAAGAAGATGAAGAAGAAGAAAAAGATGATGAAGAAGAAGAAGAAGAAGAAGAATATGAAGAAGAGGAAAAGGAGGAATAAGAGGAAGAGGAAGAAGAATAAGAAGAAGGGGAGGAAGAAGTAGAAGAAAAGGAAGAGGAAGTAGAAGGGGAATAAGAAGTAGAAAAGGAAGAAGAAGAAGAAGAAGAAGAAGAAGAAGAAAAAGAAGAAGAAGTAGAAGAATAAGAAGAAGAAGAAGACGAAGTTGATGAGGAGGAAGAGGAAGAAGAAGAAGAAGAAGGTGAAGGAGAAGAAGAAGATGTTGAAGAAGAAGGAGAAGAAGAAGAAGAAGGAGAAGATGAAGAAGAAGGAGAAGATGAAGAAGAAGGAGAAGAAGAGATGGACGAAGAAAAGGAAGAAGAAGTGGAAAAAGACAAAGAAGAAGAAAAAGAGTTAGAAGAAGAAGATGAAGAGGTGGAAGAAGAAGAAGTGGAAGAATAGGAAGTGGAAGAAGAAGAAGAAGAAGAAGAAGAAGAGGAAGAAGAAGAAGAAGAAGAAGAAGAGGAAGAAGCAAAATATAAAGTAGCTATAGAAGAAGAAGAAGAAGAAGAAGAAGAAGTTGAAGAAGATGGTGAAGAAGAAGAAGAAAAAGAAGAAGGATAAGAAGATGGATTAGAAGGAGAAGAAGTAGAAATAAAAGAAGGGAGAAGAAGAAGAAAAAGAAGAAGAGGAAGAAGAAGAAGATGATGATGATGATGAAGAAGAGGAAGATTAAGTAGAAGATAAAGTAAATGAA
>JAIUJO010001897.1:60000-67500 GCA_023846275.1 Vanilla planifolia
CGAGAAGAAGGAGAAGAAGGTGAAAAACATGAAGGTGAAGAAGGAGAAGCAGAAGGAGAAGAAGATGAAGAAAATGTTGAAGAAGAAGAAGAAGAAGAAGAAGAAGAGGAAGAAGAAGAGAAGGAGGTGGAGGAAGAAGAAGTAGGTGAAGTAGTAGAAGAAGCGGAGGAAGAAGAACAAGAAGAAGAAGAAGAAGAAGAAGAAGAAGAAGAAATAGTAGAATAAGAAGAAGAAGGAGAAGAAGAAGAAGAAGAAGAAGTAGTAGTAGTAGTAGTAGTAGAAGAAGAAGAAGAAGAAGAAGAAAAGAAGAAAAAGAAGGGAAAGAATAAGATGGAGAAGGAGAAGAAAAAAAGTGGAAGATGAAGAAGAAGAAGAAGAAGAAGAATTAAAAGAAGAGGAAGAAGAAGAAGAAGAGAAGAAGAAGAAGAAGAGGAAGAAGAAGAAGAAGAAGAAGAAGAAGAAGAAGAGGAGGAAGCAAAAGAGGAAGAAGAAGAAGGTGAAGTAGAAGAGGAAGAAGAAGAAGAAGAAGAAGAAGAAGAACGACAAGTAGAAGAATGAGAAAAGAAGAAGAAGTAGAATAATAACAAGTAGAAGAAGAGGATGAATAAAAAAAGAAAATGAAGAAGGTGAAGAAGAAGGAAAAGAAGAAGGAGAAGAAGTAGAAGAAGAAGGAGAAGAAGATGAAGAAGGAGAAGAAGAACAAGAAGAAGAAGAAAGAGAAGATGAAGAAGAATGAGATCTAGGAGAAAGAAAAGAAAGAGAAAAAGGAGAAGGAGAAGCATGTGATGATGAAGAAGAGGAAGAGTAGGAAGAATTAGAAGAGGAAGAAGAAGACGAAGTTATAGACAAATATTAGGAAAAAGAAGAAGAAGAAGAAGAAGAAGAAGAACAATAACAAGAAGAAGAAGGAGGAGAAGAAGAAGGGGGAGAAGGGGAAGGAGGAGATAGAAAAGATGGAGAAGAAAAAGAAGTAGGACAAGGAGCAGGAAAAGGTGGAGTCGGAGAAGTAGTAGGAGTTGGAGAAGATGGAGAAATAGGAGAAGAAGAAGTGCAAGAATAAGAAGATGATGAGGAAGAAAAAAAATAGAAGACGAAGAAGAATATGAAGAAGAACATGATGAAGAAGTTGAAGAAGAATGCGAAGAATAACAGGAAGAAGAAGAAGATGATGATGAAGAAGAAGGCAAAGACGAAGTAGGTGGAAAAGAAGAAGAAGAAGAAGAACAAGAAGAAGAGCAAGATGAGGAAGAAGTAAAAGATGAAGATGAAGAAGAAGAAGAAGAAGTAGAAGAAGGAGAATAATACAAAAAAAAAGAAAAATAACAAAAAAAAGAATAAGAAGAATAAGAAGAAGAATAAGAGGAATAAGAAGAAGCAAAAGGAGGAGAAGAAGAAGAAGAAGAGGAAGATGAAGAAGAAGAAGCATAAGAAGAAGAAGAAGAAGACGAGGAAGGGGAAGAAGGAGAAGAAGAAGATGGAGAAGAAGGAGAAGAAGGAGAAGAAGAAAAAGAAAAAAGAGAAAAAGGAGGTGGTGAAGGAGAAGAAGAAGAGAAAAAAGAAGAAGAAGAAGAAGAAGATGAGGAAGAAGAAGATGAGGAAGAAGAAGATGAGGAAGAAGTAGAAGTAGCAATAGAAGAAGAAGAAGAAGATGAAAAAAAAAGAAGAAGAAGAAAAAGAAGAAGGAGAAGGAGAAGAAGAGGAGGAAGAAGAACAAAAAGAGGTAGAAGAAGAAGAAGAAGAAGAAGAAGAAGAAGGAGAAGAAGAAAAAAAAAAGAGGAAGAAGCAAAGGAAGAACAAGAGGGAGAGGAACAAGAAGTAGAGGAAGTAGAAGAAGAAGGCGAAGAAGGAGAAGAGGAAGAAGAAGAAGAAGAAGAAGAAGACGAAGAAAAAGAAGATCAAGGAGAACAAGAAGGCAAAGAAGGAGAAGAAGGAGAAGAAGAAGGAGGAGAAGAAGAACAATGAGTAGAAGAAAACAAGAAGAAAGAGAAGGAGATGAAGAAGATAAAGAAGAAGAACAAGAAGAGGAAGAAGTAGAAGAAGAAGAAGAAGAAGAGGAAGATGAGGAAGAGGAAGAAGAAGAAGAACAAGAAAAAGAAGAGGAAGAAGAAGAAGGAGGAGGAGAAGGAGTAGAAGAAGAAGAAGAAGGAGAACACTGAGAAGAAGAGGATGAAGAAGAAGGAGAAGAAGGAAAAAGAGAAGAAGAAGAAGAAGGAGAAGGGTATAGTGAAGAAGAAGAAGAAGATGATGATGTTGAAGAAGAAGAAGAAGAAGAGGAAGAAGAAGAAGAAGAGAAAGAAGAAGAAGAAAAAGAAGAAGAAGAAGAAGAAGAAGCTTAAGAGGAGGAACAACAAGAAGAACAAGAACAAGAAGAAGAAAAAGAAGATAAAGAAGAAGAAGAGGAAGAAGAAGAAGAAGATGGTGAAGAAGAAAGAAGAAGAAGAAGAAGAAGTAGAAGAAGAAGAAGAAGAAGAAGAAAAGTGGAGGAAGAATAAGAGAGGAAGAAGAAAAAGAAAAAGGAGATGGAGAAGTAGAAGAAGAAGAAGACCAAGAAGAAGAAGAAGAGGAAGAGGAAGAAGAATAAGAAGAAGAAGAAGAGGAGGAAGAAGAGGAAGAAGAAGATGAAGATGTAGAAGAAGAAAAAGTACATGGGGAAGCAGAAGAAAAAGAAAAAGACGAAGAGGAAAAATCACAAGAAGAAAAAAGAGAATAAGAAGAAGAAGAAGATGAAGAAGAAGAAGAAGAAGAAGAAGAAGAAGAGGGAGAAGAAGAAGAAGAGGGAGAAGGGTAAGAGGAAGGACGAGCAAGAGAAGATGGAGTTGAAGAAGGAGAAGAAGGAGAAGTAAGACAAGGAGGTAGAGAAGGAGCAGTTGGAGATGGAGGAGTTTTAGAAGAACGAGAAAAAAGAGAAGTAGAAGAATAAGAAGAGGAAGAAGAAAAAAATAAGAAGACAAAGAAAAAGATTGGGAAGAATGCAAAGAAGAAGAAGAAGATGAAAAAGATGATAAAGAAGGAAAAGACGAAGTAGTAGGAAAAGAAGAAGTAGAAGAAGAAGAAGAAGAAGAAGAAGTAGAAGTAGAAGTATACAAAAAATGGAATAAAGAAGAATAAGAATAATAAAGAGAAGAAGTACAAGAAGAAGAAGAAGAAGATGATGATGATGAAGAAGAAGAAGAATAACAAGAAGAAGAAGAAGAAGTAGTTGTTGTTTTAGTAGCAGTAGTAGTTGTAGTAGTAGTGGTAGTATAGTAGAAGAAGGAAAAGATGATGATGAAGAAGAATAGGAAGAAGAAGAAGAAGAGGAACAAGAAGGCAAAGAAGAAGAAGAAGAAGAAGAAGAAGAAGTTGAAGAGTAAGAAGAAGAACTAAAAGAAGAAGAAGAAGAAGAAGAAGAAGAAGTAGAAGTAGAAGAAGAGGAGGAAGACGAATAAAAGGGAGAAGAAGAAGAAGAAGAAGAAGAAAAAGAGGAAGAAGAAGAAGTCGAAGAAGTAGATGAAGAACAAGATTATGATGATGATGAGGAAGAAGAATACGATGAATTAGAAGAAGGACTAGAAGAAGAATTAGAAGAAGAAGGAAAGGAAGAAAGACAAGAAGAAGGTGAAGAAGAAGAAGATGATGAAGAAGGAGAAGAAGATCTAGAAGTTGAAGGGGAAGAATGAGAAGAAGAAGAAGAATAAAAAGATGAAGAAGAACGAGATGCAGGAGAAAGAAAAGAAAGAGAAAAAGGAGATGGAGAAGCATGTGAAGAAGAAGAAGAAGAAGCAAAAGAGTAGGAAGAATTAGAAGAGGTAGAAGATGACGAAGTTGCAGATGAAGAAGAGGAAGAAGAAGAGGAAGAAGAAGAAGAAGAAGAAGAAGAAGAAGAAGAAGAATGACATGAAGAAGGAGAAGAAGAAGGGGGAGAAGGGGAAGGAGGAGATAGAGAAGATGGAGTTGAAGGAGAAGTAGAAGAAAAAGAAGTAGGACTAGGAGGAAAAGAATAAGGAGTTGGAGAAGTAATAGAAGGAGTTGGAGAAGATTGAAAAAAGGAAGAAAAAGAAGTACAAGAAGAAGAAGAAGAAGACGATGAAAAAATAGAAGACAAAGAAGATTATGAAGAAGAACACGAACAAGAAGTTGAAGAAGAATGCAAAGATGAACAGGAAGAAGAAGAAGAAGATGACAATGAAGAAGGAAAAGACGAAGTAGTTAGAAAAGAAGAAGAAGAAGAACTAGAAGAAGAGGACAATGAGGAAAAAGTAAAAGAGGAAGAAGAAGAAGAAGAAGAGGAAGCTTCTTCTTTTCCTAATACTCCATCTTTGCCTTCTTCTTTATCTTCTTCTTCTTCTTCTTCTTTGCATTCTTCCCCATCTTCTTCTTCGTCTTCTTCAACTTCTTCTTCTTTTTCTTCTTCTTCCTTTTTCTCCTTCTTCTAAAACTCCTCCTTCTTCTCCAACTCCATCTCCTTCTTCTCTACCTCCTTGTCTTACTTCTCCTTCTTCTTCAACTCCATCTTCTTTTTATCCACCTTCCTCTTCCTCTTCTCCCTCTCCTTCTTCTCCTCCTTCTTCTTGTTCTTCTTGTTCATGTTCTTCTTCTTCTTCCTCCTCCTCTTCTTCTTCTAAATCTCCTTTTTCTTGTTATTTTTCTTCTTCATCCTTTTCTTTTTCTTCTTCATCTTCCCCTTCTACTTCTTCTTCTACAAATTCGTCTTCTACTTCCTCTTCTTCCTCCCCTGCTTCTTCTTATTCCTTTTCTTCATCCTCTTCCTCTTCTTCTTCTTCTTCTTGGTCTTCTTCTTCTCCTACTCCTCCATCTCCTTTTTCTCTTTCTTTTCTTTCACCTACATATTGATCTTCTCCATCTTCCCTTTCTACTTCTTCTCATTCCTCGCCTTCTTCTTCTTCTTCTTCTCGTCCTTTTTCTACTTCCTATTCTTCTTCTTCTTCTTCTTCTTCTTCTTCTCCTTCTCCTTCTTCTTTTTTTCTTCTTCTCCTTCTTCATTTCCTTCTTCTTCTTGTTACTGTTCTACTTCTCCTTCTTCTTTCCTTATTCTTCTACTTCTTCTTCATCTTCTTCTTCTTCCTCTTCTACCTCACCTTTTTCTTCTTCCTCTTCTTCTTCCTCTTCTTTTTCTTCTTCTTCTTCTTGTTCCTCTTCCTCTTGTTCTTCTTCTTCTTTTTCCTCTTTTGCCTTGTCTTTTGCTTCATCATCTTCTTCTTTTTATCCTTCTTTTCCTTTTTCTTCTTCTTCTTCTTCCCCTCCTTATTCTTCCTTCTCTTTTCTTCTTCTTCTTCTTCTTCTTCTTCACTTTCTCCTTTATCTTCTTTTTCTTCTTCTTGTTCTTGTTCTTCTTATTCTTCCTCTTCTTCACCTTCTTCTTCTTTTTCTTTGTCTTCTTCTTCTTCGTCTTCTTCTTCCTCCTCCTCTTCTTCTTCTTCTTCATCATCTTTTTCTTCTTCTTCTTCTTCGTAGCCTTCTCCTTCTTCTTCTTCTTCTTCTCTTTCTCCGTTTTCTCCTTCTTCTCCTTCTTCTCCATCTTCTTCTTCTCTTTGTTCTCCTTCTTCTTCTTCTTCTACTCCTTCTTCATCTCCTTCTCCTTCTTCTTCTTCTTCTTCTTCTTCTTCTTCCTCCTCCTCTTCCTTATCTTCCTCTTCCTCTTCTTCTTCTTCTCCTTCTTCTTCTTCTTCTTCTTTATCTTCTTCATCTTCTTCTCTTTCTTCTTGACTTCTTCTACTCAGTTTTCTTCTTCTCCTCCTTCTTCTTCTCTTTCTTCTCCTTCTTTTATGTCTCCTTCTTTGTCTTCTTCTTCTCCTTGATTTTCTTTTTCTTCTTCTTCTTCTTCTTCTCCTTCTTCTCCTTCTTCTCCTTCTTCTCGTTCCTCTACTTCTTCTACTTCTTGTTCCTCTCCCACTTCTTCTTCTTCTTCCACTTCTTTTTCTTCTTCTTCTCCTTCTTCTTCTTCTTCTTATTCATATTCTTCTTCTACTTCTTTTTATTCTTCTTCCACCTCTTCTTCTCCTTATTTGTCTTTTCTTCTTCTTCTTCTTCTTCTTCTTCTCCTCCTCCTTTTTTTTCTTCTTTTTATTTTTCTTTATCTTCTTGTTCTTCTTCTTCTTGTACTATTACTTCTTCTTCCTCTTCTTCTTCCTCTTCTTCTTCTTCCTCATCTTCTTCTTCTTTTTCTTCTTTCTCTTCTTCTTCTCCTTCTCCACCTTCTTCTCTTTTTTTCTTTCTCTTCTTCTCCTTCTTCTCCCTCTTCTCCATCTTCTTCTTCTCCTTCTTCCCCTTCCTCTTCTTCTTCTTCTTCTTCTTATGCTTCATTTTCTTCATCTTCTTCTTCTTCTTCTTCCTTTTCTTCTTTTTCTTTTGTTTCTTTTTATTCCTCTTATTCTTCTTCTTATTCTTCTTTTACTTATTTTTCTTATTTTTTATATTGTTCTACTTCTTTTACTTGTTCTAGAAGAAGACAAAGAAGTAAAAGATGATGAAGAAGATGCAAAAGAAGAAGAAGAAGAACAAGAAGTAGAAGATGAAGAATATGAAAAATAGAAAGAAGAAGATTAAGAAGAATAAGAAGAATAAAAAGTAATAAAAGAACTAAAAAAATAATAATAATAAGAAGAAGATGAAGAAGAAGAAGAAGAAGAATAACAATAACAAGAAGAAGAAGAAGTAGTAGTAGTAGATATAGTAGTTGTTGTAGTAGTAGTATAGTAGTATTAGTAGTAGAAGAAAAAGAAGAAGAAGAAGAACAAGAATAGGAAGAAGAAAAAGAAGAAGAACAAGAATAGGAAGAAGAAGAAGAAGAGGAACAAGAAGGCGAAGAGGAACAAGAAGGCGAAGAGGAATAAGAAGAAGAAGAAGAGGAAGAAGAAAATGTTGAAGAATAAGTAGAAGAACTAAAAGAAAATGAAGAAGAAGAAGAAGAAGTAGAAGTTGAAGAAGAGGAGGAAGAAGAATAAGAGTGAGAAAAAGAAGAAGAAGAAGAAGAGGAAGAAGAAGAAGTTGAAGAAGTAGATGACGAAGAAGTAGCAGAAGAAGATGATGATGAAGAAGAAGAATTTGATGAAGTAGAAGAACGATACGAGGAAGAATTAGAAGAAGAGGAAGGAAAGGAAGAAGGACAAGAAGAAGGTGAAAAAGAAGGGAAAGAAGAAGAAGAAAATCAAGAAGAAGAAAGAGAAGAAGGAGAAAATAAAGAAAGAGGAGAAAGAGGGAAAGGGGAAGAAGTGAAACAAGAAAAAGGAAAAGGAGAAGAAGAAGTAGAAGAAGAAGTAGATGAAGAAGAAGAAGATTAAGAAGAAGAAGGCCAAGAAGAACACGAAGAAGAAGAAGAGAACAAAAAAGACGATGATGAAGCAGAACAAGACGATGAAGAAGAAGTAGAAGAAGGAAAAGAAGAAGAATAATAATAATAGAAGGAAGAAGAAAAAGAAGAAGAAGAAGTAGAAGAAGAAAAAGGAGAAGAAGAAGTAGAAGAAGAAAAAGGAGAAGAAGAAGAAGTAAAAGAAAAAGAAA
>JAIUJO010001897.1:72500-85000 GCA_023846275.1 Vanilla planifolia
AGAAGAAAGAGAAGAAGAAGATGGGGAAGAAGGAGAAGAAGGAGAAAGAGAAGAAGAAGTAGAAGAAGAAGAGGAAGGAGAAGAAGAAGAAGATGAAGAACAAGAAAAAGAAGAAGAACAAGAAGAAGAGGAAGATGAAGAAGAAGAAATAGAAGAGGAAGAGGAAGAAGAAGAAGAAAAAGAGGAAGAAGAAAAAGAAGAAAAAGAAGATGAAGAAGAAGATGAAGAGGAAGAAGAGGAGTAAGAAGGGGAAGAAGAAGAATTAGAAGAAGAAGAAGAGGATGGAGAAGAACAAGATGATGATGATTATGCAGAAGATGAAAAAGTTGAAGGACGAGGATTGAAGAAGAAGAAGAAGTAGAAAAAGAAGAAGACAAAGAAGAATACAAAGAAGAAGAAGAAGAAGAAGAAGAAGAAGAAGAAGAAGAAGTAGAAGGGCAACAAGAAAAAGAAAGAGAAGAAGGAATGGAAGAAGGATAAGGAGAAGAAGAAGATGAAGTGAATATGAAGAAGAAGAAGTAGAAGAAGTAGAAGAAGAAGGGGATGAAGGAGAAGAAGAAGAAGGAGAAGAAGGAGAAGAAGAAGAAGAAGAAGAAGAAGAAAGAGAAGAAGGAGAAGAGGGAGAAGGGAAAATAAAAGAAGGAGAAGGAGAAGGGGAAAAGAAGAAGATGGAGAAGAAGAAAGATAAGAAAGAGAAGAAGGAGAAGGAGGAGGAGGAGAAGAAGGAGGAGTAGGAGAAGAAGAAAAACTAGAAGAAGAAGAAGAAGAAGAAGAAGAAGAAGAAGAAGAAGAAATAGAACAAGAACAAGAAGAAGAAGAAAAGTAGATGAAGAAGAAGGAGGAGGAGGAGAAGAAGAAGAACAACAAGAAGTGGAAGAAAAAGAAGAGCAAGAAGAAGAAGAGGAGGAAGAAGAAGTAGAAGAAGGACAAGAATAAGAAGAAGGAGATGAAAGAGAAGAAGAAGAAGAATTAGAAGTAGCAGTAGTGGAAGAAGTGGAAGAATAAGAAGAAGAAAAAGAAGAAGAAGAAGAAGAAGAAGAAGAAGAAGAAGAAGAGCGAGAAAAAGAAGAAGTAGTAGAAGAAGAAGAAGAAGAAGAAGAAGAAGATGAAGAAGAAGAAAAGGAAGAAGACGAAGTAGAAGAAGTGGAAGAAGTAGAAGAAGGAGGAGAAGAAGCGGAGAAAAGTAGGACGAAGAAGAAAAAGAAAAGGGACAAGAACAAGAACAAGAAGAGGAAGAAGAAGTAAAAGTAGAAGAAGAAGTAGAAGAAGAAGAAGAAGTGGAAGAATTATGGAAGAAGAACTAGAAGAAGAATAATAATAATAATAAGGAGAATTAGAAGGAGAAGAAGTAATTGAAAAAGCAAAAGAAGAAGGAGATAAAGAAGAAGAAGAGGAGGAGGGGAAGAAGGAGAAGAAGAAGAAGAAGAAGAAGAAGAAGTAAAAGGTGAAGGAGAAGAAAGAGAAGGAGAAGGAGATGAATTAGAAGAAGAAGATGATGATGATAATGAATAAGAAGAGGAAGAAGAAGAAGAAGAAGAAGAAGAAGGAGAAGAGGAAGAAGAAGAAGTGGAAGAAGAAGAAGAAAAAGAAGAAGATGAAGAAGAAGATGAAGATGAAGAAGTAAAAGAAGAAGAAGAAATAAGTAGAAGAAGAAGAAGATGAATTAGAAGAAGAAGAAGAAGAAGAAGAAGAAGAAGTAGAAGTAGAAGTAGAAGAAGAAGAAGAAGAAGAAGAAGAAGAAGAATAAGAAAAAGAGGAAGAAGAGCAAGAAGAAGTAGAAAAAGAAGAAGTAGAAGAAAAAGAGGAGGAAGAAGAAGAAGAAGAAGAAATAGAAGAAGAAGAAGAGTAGAGGAAGAAGCGGAAGATGATGATGATGAAGAATAAGAAGTTGAAAAAGAAGAACAAGAACAAGAGGAGGAGGAAGAAGAAGAAGTAGTAGTAGTAGTGGAATGATGAAAGAAGAAGGAGAAGAAGTAGAAATATAAGAGAAGAATAAGAAGAAGAACAAGAAGATGGTGAAGAAGAAGGAGCAGAAAAAGGATTAAAAGAAGAAGGAGAAGAAGAAGAAGGAGATGGAGAAGAAAGTGAAGGAGTAGAGGCGAAAGAAAAAAAATAGAAAAAGGAGAAAGAGAAGAAGAAGAAGAAGAACATGATGATGATGAGGAAGAAGAAGATGAAGAAGAAGAAAAAGAAGTAGAAGACGAGGATGTAGAAGAAGAAGAAGAAGAAATTGAAGAATTAGAAGAACCAGAAGAAAATAATAATAATAATAATAATAATAATAATAATAAGAAATAGAAGGTTAAAAAGAAGGAGGAGAAGGAGAACATGAAGGAGGAGAAAGAGAAGGAGCTTAAGGAGAAGGAGAATAAAGAGTAGTAGGAGAAGGAGGAGGAGAAGAAGGAGGAAATGGAGAAGAAGGAGAAGAATTAGAAGAAGGAAAAGAAGAAGTAGTAGAAGAAAAAGAAGAAGAAGGAGAAGGAGAAGAAGAAGATGATGAAGAAGAAGAAGTGGAAGAAGAACAAGAAGGAGGAGGAGGAGGAGTAGGAGAAGAAGAAGAAGAAGAAGAACTATAAGAAGAAGTAAAAGAAGAAATAAAAGAAGAAGAAGAAGAAATAGAACAAGAACTAGAAAAAGAAGACAAGAAGAAGATGAAAAAGAACAAGAAAATGTAGAAAGAGGAGGAGGAGGAGGAGGAGAAGAAGAAGAAGAAGAAGAAGAAGAAGAAGAAGAAGAAGAGGAAGAAGAAGTAGAAAAAAGACAAGAACAAGAAGAAGGAGATGAAGGAGAAGAAGAAGGTGAAGGAGAAGGGGAAGAAGTTGTAGTAGTGGAAGAAGAAGTAGAGGAAGAAGAGGAAGAAGAGGAAGAATAAGAAGAAGAAGAACAACAAAAAGAAGAAGAATAAGAGGGAGAAGAAGAAGAAAAAAAGAAGTTGAAGAAGAAGAAAAAGAAGAAGATGAAGTGGTTGAAGAGGAGGAAATAGAAGAAGAAGGAGGAGAAGACGAAAAGAAAAGTAGGACGAAGAAGAAAAAGAAAAAGAACAAGAACAAGAAAAGGAAGAAGAAGTAGAAGTAGAAGAAAAAGAAGTACTAGTAGTAGAAGAAGTAGAAGAATTAAGAAAGAAGGAAAAGTAGTAGTAGTAGTAGAAGAAGAAGAAGAAGAAGAAGAAGAAGAAGAAGAATAAGGAGAAGTAGAATGACAAGAAGAAGTAATTGAAGAAGCAAAAGGAGAAGGAGATGAAGGAGAAGAAGAATAAGAAGTGGAAGAACGAGAACAAGAAGAAGGAGTAGGAGGAGAAAGAGAAGAAAGAGAAGAAGGAGAAGGAGATGGAGATGAATTAGAGGAAAAGAAGATGATGATGATGAATAAGAAGAGGAAGAAGAAGAAGAAGAAGGAGAAGAGGAAGAAGAAGAAGAAGAAAAAGAAGAAGATGAAGACGAAGATTAATATAAAGAAGAAAAAGAAGAAGAAGAAGAAGAAGAAGAAGAAAAAGAAGAAGAAGAAGAAGATGAATTAGAAGAAGAGGAAGATGATGATGTAGAAGAAGAAGAAGAAGTAGAAGAATAAGCAGAAGAAGAAGAGGAGGAAGAAGTAGTAGTAGAAGATGATGAAGAAGAAGAAGAAGAGGAAGAAGAAGCAAAAGAAGAAGTAGAAAAGAAGAGGAAGAGAAGGGGAAGAAGAGGAAGATGATGATGATGAAGAATAAGAAAAAGAAGAAGAAGAAGAACAAGAATAAGAAGTGGAAGAAGAAGAGGAAGAAGAAGAAGAAGAAGTAGGAGAATGATGAAAGAAGAAGGACAAGAAGTTGAAGAATAAGAGAAGAAAAAGAAGAAGAAGAAGAAGAAGAAGAAGAAGAAGATGGAGATGAAGGAGAAGAAGGCTAAAGAAAAAATAGAGAAAACAAGAGAAAGAGAAGAAGAAGAAGAAGAAGATGATGATGATGATGTGGAAGAAGAACATGAAGAAGAAGAATATGAAGAAGAAGACCAAGATGTAGAAGAAGAAGAAAAAGAAAAAGAAGAAATTGAAGAACTAAAAGAACAAGAAGAAAAGAAGAAGAAGAAGAAGAGGAGGAGGAAGAAGAAGAAAAAGGTGAAGGACAAGAGGAAGGAGAAGAAAGAGAACGGGTTTAAGGAGAAGGAGAATAAAGAGTTGTAGGAGAAGGAGGAGGAGAAGAAGGAGAAGGAGATGGAGAAGAAGGAGAAGAAGGAGAAGAAGAAAAAGAAGAAGAAGGAGAAGGATAAGAAGAAGATGAAGAAGAAATAAGGAAGTGGAAGAAGAAGAAGAAAAAGGGGAAGAAGGAGAAGAAGAAGAAGAAGGAGAAGAAGGAGATGAAGGAGAAGAAGAAAGAGAAAAAGAAAAGAGGGAGTTGGAGAAGGAAAAGAAGAAGAGAAAGAACAAGAAGTTGAAGAAGGAGAACATGAAGAAGAAGAAGTAGAAGAAGAAGAAGAAGAAGAAGAAGAAAAAGAAAAACAACAACAAGAAGAAGAAGAAGAAAAAGAAGAAGAAGAAGAAGAAGAAAAGAAGAACAAGAAGAAAATGATAGAAGAAGAAGAAGAATTAGAGAAGAAGCAAAAAAAGAAGAAGTGGAAGAGGAAGAACAGGAAGAAGTGGAAGAAGGGGAAGAATAAGAAGAAGAAGAAGATGAAGAAGAAGTCGGAGCAGAAGAAGAAGAAGGCAAAGAAGTAGAAGAAGAGGAGGAAGAAAAACAAAAAGAAATAAAAGAAGAAGAACAAGAAGAATAAGAAGAAGAAGAAGAAGAAGAAGATGAAAAAGAAGAGAAAGATAGGAAAGAACCAGAAGAAGAGGAAGAGGAATAAGAAGTAGAAGTAGAGGAAGAAAAAAAAGAAGATGAAGATGAAGAAGAAGATGAAAAAAAAGATCAAGGAGAAGAAGAAGGCGAAGTTGGAGAAAGAAAAGAAGGAGAAGAAGGAGAAGAAGAAGGAGGAGAAGAAGACAAAAAGAAAGAGAAAAAGATGAAGAAGAAGAAGAATAAGAATAAGAAGAAGAAGAGGAAGAAAAAGAGGAAGAGGAGGAAGAGGAAGATGAAGAAAAGAAGAAGAATAAGTAGTAGTAGAAGAAGAAGAAGACGAAGAAGAAGGAGTTGAAGAAGAAGAAGGGGAAAAAGTGAAGAAGATGATGGAGAAGAAGGAGAAGGAGAAATAAGGAGAAAAAAGGAGAAGGTGAAGAAGAAGAAAAAGAAGAAGAAGAAGAAGAAGAGGAAGAAGAAGAAGAAGTAGAGGAAGATGATGAAGAAGAAGAAGAAGTAGAGGAAGATGATGAAGAAGAAGTTATAGAACAAGAAGAAGAAGAAGAAGAAGAAGAAGAAGAAGAAGATTAAGTAGAAGAAGAAGAATACAAAAAATAGAAAGAAGAAGGAAAAGAAGAATAAAAAGAATGAGAACAATAAGAAGAATAAGAAACGGCAAAAGTAGAAAAAGAAGAAAAAGAAGAAAAAGAAGAAAAAGAAGAAGATGAAGAAGAAAAAGAAGAAATAGCAATAGTAGAAATAGTAGTAGGGTTAGTAGTAGTAGTATAAATATTAGTAGTAGTAAAAGAAGAAGAAGAAGAAGAAGAGGAAGAAGAGGGCAAAGAAGAACAACAAGAAGAGGAAGAGTTAGAAGAAGAAGATGAAGAGGAAGAAGAATAAGAAGAAGAACTAAAAGAAAAAGAAAGAGAAGGAAGAAGAAGAAGAAGAAAAAGAAGAAGTGGAAGAAGAGGAGGAAGAAGAAGAGGAGGAGGAAGAAGAAGAAGAAGAAGAAGAAGAAGAAGGAGGAGAAGAAGAAGTTGAAAAAATTGAAGAGGAAGAAGAAGAAGAAGAAGAAGAAGAAGAAGAAGAAGAAGAATAAGATTAAGTAAAAGAAGAAGAATTAGAAGAAGGAAAGGAAGATGGAGAAGAAGAAGGTGAAGAGGAAGGAAAAAATGGAGAAGAACATCAAGAAGATGAAAGAGAAGAAGGAGAAGATAGAGAAAGAGGAGAAAGAGGAAAAGAAGAAGGGAAAGAAGAGAAGGAGAGGAAGAAGAAGATGAAGAAGAAGTAGAAGTAGTAGTAGTAGAAGAAGAAGAAGAAGGAGAAGAAGGTGAAGGAGAAGAAGGTGAAGGAGAAGAACAAGAAGAAGATTAAGAAGAAGAAGAGAAAAAGAACGCAAAGAAGAAGAAGAAGAAGAAGAAGAGGAACGAAGAAGATGATAGTGAAGCAGAAGAAGAAGAAGAAGAAGTAGAGGAAGGAAAAGAAGAAGAAGAAGAATAAGAAGAAGAAGAAGAAGAAGAAGAAGAAGACGAAGAGGAAGGAGAAGAAGATGAAGTAGAAGAAAAAGAAAAATAAGATGAAGAAGTAGAAGAAGAAGAAGAAGAAGAAGAAGAAGAAGATTAAGAAGAAGAAGAAGAAGGAGAAAAAGAACAAGAAGAAGGAATAGAAAAATAA
Organism: Vanilla planifolia; assembly: GCA_023846275.1. Classification (NCBI taxonomy): domain Eukaryota; kingdom Viridiplantae; phylum Streptophyta; class Magnoliopsida; order Asparagales; family Orchidaceae; genus Vanilla; species Vanilla planifolia. Next base: position 78,925 of record JAIUJO010001897.1, read on the forward strand.
GAGGAGGAAGAAGAAGAAGAAGAGGAAGTATAAGAATATGAAGAAGAAGAAGAATAAGAAGAAGAAGAAAAAGAAGAGGAAGAAGAAGATTGAATAATAATAGTACTAATATTAATAGTAATAAGAAGAGAAAGAAGAAGAAGAAGAAGAAGAAGAAGAAGCAGAAAAGGAAGAAGAAGATCAAAAGGAGGAAGAAGAAGAACAAGAAGAGGAAGAAGAAGAAGAAGAAGAAGAAGAGGAAGAAGAAGAAGAAGAAGAAGAGGAAGAAGAAGAATAAAAGAATGAGAAGAAGAAGAAAAAGAAGAAGTTGAAGAAGATGGAGAAGTAGTACAAGAAAAAGAAGATGGGGAAGGAGGAGAAGAAGAAAGAGAAGAATGAGAACAAGAAGAAGGGGAAGATTGATAAGAGGGAAAAGGGGAAGAAGAAGAAGGAGAAGAAGGACAAGAAGAGGAATTTGTAGAAGAAGAAGAAGGAGAAGGAGAAGGAGAAAAAGGGGAAGAAGATTCAGCAATAAAAGTAGGAGAAGAAGAAAGAGAAGAAGAAAAAGAAGAGAAAGAAGAAGTTGAAAAAGGAGAAGAACTAGAAGAAGCAGAAGTACAAGAAGAGGTAGAAAAGAAGAAGAAGAAGAAAATGAAGAAGAAGATGTAGAAGTCAAAGAAGAAGAAGAAGAAGAGGTAAAAGGAGAAGAATAGGAAGAAAAAGAAGAAGAAGAAGAAGAGGAGTAGGAGGAAGAAGAAGAAGAAAAAGAAAAAGAATCAGAGAAAGAACAAGAAGAAGAAGAAGACGAAGAAGTAGGGGAAGAAGAAGAAGACGAAGAAGTAGGGGAAGAAGAAGATGTAGAAGTGGAAGAAGAAAAAGAAGAAGAAGATGATGAAGAAGAAGTAGTAGTAGAAGAAGAAGAAGAAAAAGAAGTCAAGAAGAAGAAGATGGAGAAGAAAGAGAAGAAGAAGGACAAGAAGTAGAATAATGAGAAGAAGGTGAAAAAAAGGAGGAGAAGAAGAAGAAGAGGAAAAAGAAGAAGCAGAAGGGGATGAAGAAGAAGATGACGAGAAAAGGAGGAGTAACATGAAGAAGAGGAAGAAGAAGAGGAAGAAGTAAAAGATGAAAAAGAGGAAGAAGAAGAAGAAGAAGAAGAAGAAGAAGAAGAAAAAGAAGAAGAAGATAAAGAAGAAGAAGAAGAAGAAGAAGATGAAGCCGAAGAAGCAAGAGAAGAAGGAGAACAAGAAGGAGAAGAAGGAGAAGAAGAAGAAGAAGTAGAAAGGGAAGAAAGAGAAGGAGGAGGAGAAGAAGAATGAGAAGAAGGAGAAAGAGAAGGAGAAGAAGGAGAAATAGAAGAAGGAGAAGAGGATGAAGGCGGAGAAGAAGAAGAGGAGGAAGAAGAAGAAGAAGTCGACGAAGTACTACAAGAAGAAGATGATGAAGAAGAAGAAGAAAAAGACGAAGAGGATGAAGAAGAAGAAGGCAAGGAAGAAGATAAAGAAGAATTAGATGGAAATGACGATAAGATGAAGAAGAAGAAGGAGAAGAAGAAGAAGTAGTAGAAGAAGAAGACGAAGAGGAGAAACAAGAAGTAGTAGAAGAAGAAGAAGAAGAAGAATAGAAGCAAGTAGAAGAAGAAGAAGAAGATGATGATGATGATGATTATGAAGAAGAGGAAGAAGAAGAAGAAGAAGGGGAAAAAGAACAAGAAGAAAAAGAAGAAGAAGAGGATGAAGAGGAAAAAGTGGTAGAAGAAGAAGAAGATGATGATGATGATGAAGAAATAGAAGAAGATGGAATGAAGAAATAAAAGAAGTAGAAAAAGAAGAAGAAGAAGAAGGAGAAGAAGGAATAAATGAAGGAGAAAGAGAACGAGAAGAAGAAGATGAAGATGAAGAAGAAGGAAAAAAGAAGAAGGAGAAGGAGAAGAATAAGAACAAGAGGATGAAGGAGAAGAAGAAGGTGAAGAAGGAGAAGTAGTGGTAGAAGAAGAAGAAAGAGAAGAACGTGAAGAGGGACAAATAGAAAAATATAAGGAGGAAGAGAAGAAGTGAAAGAAGAAGAAGGAGAAGAAGATAAAGAAAAGTAAGAAGAAGAAGAAAAAGAGTTAGAAGAAGAAGAAGATGAGAATGGGATGAAGGACAAGGAGAAGTAGAAGAAGATGAAGAAGAGGAAGAAGAGAAAGAAAAAGAAGAAGAAGAAAGAGAAGAAGAAGTAGAAGAAGAAGAGGAAGAAGAAGAAGGAAAAGAAGCAGTTGGAGAAGAAGAAGAAGAAGAAGAAGAAGAAGTTGAAGGAGGAGAAGAAAAAGATAGAGAAGAAGGAGAAGATATAGAAGAAGGAGAAAAAAGAATATGGAGAAGATGGAGAAGGAGGAAAAGGAGAAGAAGCAGAAGCAGAAGAAGAAGAAGAAGAAGAAGAAGAAGAACAAAGGGAAGAAGAAGAAGAATAATAAGAAGAAGATGAAGGAGCAGAAGAGGTAGATGAAGAAGAAGAAGAAGAAGAAGAAAAAGATCATGAAGAAGAAGAAGGATAATTGTAATAACAATAAAAATAATATTAATAATAATAAAAAAATATGAAGAAGAAGAAGAGGAAGAAGGAGAAGAAGGAGAAGAAGGAGAAGAAGAAGAAGAAGAAGAAGAAGAAGAAGAAGAAGAAGAAAAAGAGGAGGTAGAAGAAGGGAAGAAGGAAAAAAGAAGATGAAGAAGATGAAGAAGGAGAAGAAGAAGGAGAAGAAGGAGAAGAAGAAGAGGAAGATGAAGAAAAAGGAGAAAAAGAAGAGGGCAAAGAAGAAGGTGGAGAGGGACAACTAGAAGATGGACAAAATGGAGAAGGAAAAAGAGAAGTAGGAAAAGATGCCGAAGTTGAAGGACGAGGAGAAGGAGGAGATGGAGGAGAAGAGCAAAAAGTAGAAGAAGAAGAAGAAGATGAAGAAGAAGAAAAAGATGAAGAAGAAGAAAAAGAATAAGATGTAGAAATATAATAGGAAATAGAAGTAGAAGAAGAAGAAGTTGAAGAACAAGTAGAAAACAAAGAAGAAAAGAAGAAGACAAAAAAGAGGAATAAGAAAAAGATGAAGAAGACGATGAAGTGGAAGAAGAGGAAGAAGAAGAAGAGCACTAAGAAGCAGAGGAAGATGAAGAAGTAGAAGAAGGACAAGAACAAGAAGAAGGAGATGAAAGAGAAGAAGAAGAAGAAGAAGGAGAAGAAAGAGAAAGAGAAGAAGAAGAAGAAGGAGAAGAAAAAGAAAGAGAAGAAGAAGAACAAGAAGAAGAAGAAGCAGAAGAGGAATAAGAAGAAGAAGAAGAAGAAGAAGAAGAAGTAGAAGAAGAGGAAGAAGAAGAAGAAAAAGAAGAAGAAGAACAAGAACAAGTAGAACAAGAAGAAAAACAAAAAGAAGAAGAAGAATAAGAAGAAGATTAAGAAGAAGTAGTGCAAGAAATACAAGAAGAAGGAGAAGAAGAAGAAGAACAAGAAGAATGAGAAGAAGTAGAAGAATGGGGGAAAGAAGAAGGAGAAGAAGTAGAAGAAGAATGAGAAGTTGAAGAAGAAGAAGTAGAACAAGAACAAGTAAAAGGAAAAGAAGAAGTAATTAAGGAGAAGAAGAAGAAGAAGTAGTAGAAGTAGGGGAAGAAGTGGAAGAAGAAGAAGAAGAAAAAGAAGAAGCAGAAGAAGAAGAAGAAGAAGAAGAAAGAGAAGAAGGAGAAAGAGAAGAAAGAGAAGAAGGAATTGGAAGAAGAATAAGATGATGATGATGAAGATGATGAAGAGGAAGAAGTAGAAGAAGAAGAAGAAGAAGGAGAAGAATAAGAATAAGAAGTCAAAGAAGACGAAGAAGAAGGAGAAGAGAAGAGGTGGAAGAGGAAGATGATGATGCAGAAGAATAAGAAGAAGAGGAAGATTGGCAAGAAGAAGAAGAAGAAGAAGAAGAAGAAGAAGAAGAAGAAGTAGATGGATTAGAAGGAGGAGAAGGTGAAGAGGAAGGAGGAGAAAGAAAAGGAGTTGAAGGAGAAGGAGAATAAAGAGTGGTAGAAGAAGGAGGAGGAGGAGGAAGAAGAAGAAGAAGAAGATGACGATGAAGAAGATGATGAAGAAGAAGATGAAGAAGAAGCTAAAAGAAGAAGTCAAAGAAGAAGAAGAAGAAGAAGATGATAATGATGAAAAAGAAGATGAAGATGATTTAGGAGAAAAAGAAGAAGAAGATGAAGAAGCAAAAGAACAAGAAGAAGAAGTAGAAGAACAAGAAGAAGAAGAAGAAGAAGAAGAAGAATAAAAGGAAGAAGAAGAGGAGGAAGAAGAGGAAGAAGAAGAAGAAGAGGACCAAGAAGAAGAATGACAATGAGTTGAAAAAGAAGAAGAAGAAGTAGTAGAAGAAGAAGAAGAAGATCATGATGAAGAAGAAGAAGATGAAGAAGAGGAAGAGAAAGAAGAGGAAGAAAAGGAAGAAGAAGAAGAAGTAAAAAAAGAAAAATAATAAGAGGAGGAAGAAGAAGAAGAAGATGAAGAAGTGGAAGAGGAAGAAGAAGAAGACAGAGAAGAAGAGGAAGAAGGAGAAGAAGAAGAAGACGAAGTAGAAGAAAATGGAGATGAAAAAGGACAAGGAAAAGAAGAAGATGAACAAAAAGAAGTAGGAGAAGAAGAAGGGCAAGAAGAAGAAAGAGAAGAATAAGAAGAAGAAGAAGGAGAAGAAGGAGAAGAAAGAGAGAGAGGAGAAAGAGAAAAAAGAGAAGGAGTAGAAGAAGGAGAAGAGGAAGAAAAGAAAAAGAAGAAGAAGAAGAAGTAAAGGAAGTAAATGAAGAAGAAAAAGAAGTTGAAGAAGAAGAAGAGAAAGAAGAAGAGGAAGATGAAAAAGAAGAAGGCGAAGCATAAGACAAAGAAAAAGAAGAAGAAGAAGAAAAAGTAGAAGAAGAATGAAGAAGGCATAGATGAAGCAGATGATGAAGAAGAAGTAGAAGAAGAAAAAGAAGAAGAAGAACAACAACAAGAAGAGGAAGAAGAAGAAGAAGAAAGAGAGAGAGGAGAAAGAGAAAAAAGAGAAGGAGTAGAAGAAGGAGAAGAGGAAGAAAAGAAAAAGAAGAAGAAGAAGAAGTAAAGGAAGTAAATGAAGAAGAAAAAGAAGTTGAAGAAGAAGAAGAGAAAGAAGAAGAGGAAGATGAAAAAGAAGAAGGCGAAGCATAAGACAAAGAAAAAGAAGAAGAAGAAGAAAAAGTAGAAGAAGAATGAAGAAGGCATAGATGAAGCAGATGATGAAGAAGAAGTAGAAGAAGAAAAAGAAGAAGAAGAAGAACAACAAGAAGAGGAAGAAGAAGAAGAAGAAGAAGAAGAAGAAGAAGAAGAAGAAGAAGAAGGAGATGGAGAAGAAGAAGGAGAAGAAGTAGAAGAAGCAGAAGAAGAAGAAGAAGAAGAGGAAGAAGAAGAAGAAGAAGAAGAAGAAGAAGGAGAAGAAGAAGAAGAAGAAAAAGAGGAAGAAGAAGAAGGAGAAGAAGAAGAAGATGAAGAAGTAGACCAAGAAAAGAATGAAGAAGAAGTGGAAGAAGAGGAATAAGTGGGAAGAAGAGAATGAAGAAGAAGAACAATCAGAAGGAGAAGAAGAATAAGAAGAAGAAGACGAAGAAGAAAAGGAAGTGAAAGAAGGAAACAAAAATGACAAAGAAGTTAAAGAGGAGGAAGATGAAGATGAAGAAGCTGGAGTAGAAGAAAAGGGGGAGTAGGATCACGAAGAAGATGGACAAAAAGAAGTTGAAGAAGAAGAAGAAGAAGAAGAACAGAGGAAGAAGTAGAAGAAAACGAAGGAGCTCAAGAAGAAGAAGAAGAAGTTGAAGAAGACACAAAAGAAGTAGAAGAACTAGAAGAAGAAGAAGAAGGGGAAGATGATAGAGAAGGAGTAGAAGAAGAAGAAGAAGAAGAAGATGGAGGAGGGAAAGGACAATAATGAAAAGAAGTAGAAGATAAAGAAAAAGGAGGATGAGAAGGAGGAGAAGGAGTTTAAGAAGAAAGAGTAGAACAAGTAGTAGAAGAAGAAGAAGAAGAAGAAGAAGAAGAGGAAGTGGAAGATAAAGTAGTAGTAGAAGAAGAAGAAGAAGAAGAAGGAGAAGAA
>JAIUJO010001897.1:95000-107500 GCA_023846275.1 Vanilla planifolia
AAAGAAGTAGAAGAAGAAGCAGAAGAAGAAGAAGAAGAAGAAGATGAAGGAGAAGAAGTAGAAGAAGAAGAAAAAGAAGAAGAAGAAGGAGAAGAAGAAGAAGAAGAAGATAAAGAAGAAGAAGAAGAAGAAGAAGAAGAAGATGATGATGATGAAGAAGAAGGAGGGGAAGAGGAGGAGAAAGAAGAAGAAGTGGAAGGAGAAGAAGTAGAAGAAGGGAAGAAGAAAAAGAACAAGGTGAAGAAGAGGAATTAGGAAGAGAAGAAGGAGAAGAAGAACAAGAAAAAGAAGAAAGAGAAGTAGGGGAAGAGGAAAGGATGAAGGAGAAGAAGGAGAAGAAGAAGGGGAAAAAGAAGAAGGTGAAGTAGAGGAAATAGAAGAATGAGAAAAAGGAGAAGGGGAAGATGGAGAAGAAGCTGAAGAAGGAAGAGAAGAAGAATGACAAGAAGAAGAAGAAGTAATAGTAGTAGAAGAGAAGTAGTAGATGAAGAAGAAGTTGAAGAAGAAGAAGAAGAAGAAGAACAAGATGATGATGATGAAAAAGTTGAAGAAGAAGAAGAAGAAGATGAAGAAGAAAGTGAAGAAGTCGAAGTGAAAGAAGAAGAAGAAGAAGAACAAGAAGAAGAGAATGAAGAAGAAGAAGAAATAGAAGAGAAAGAAGAAGATGAAGAATAAGAAGAGGAAAAAGAAGAAGAAAAGGAAGAAGGGGAAGAAAAAGAAGGACAAGAATATGAAGAGGTAGAAGAAGAAGAGAAAGAAGAAGTAGAAGAAGAAATTGAAGTTGAAGAAAAAGAAGAGGATGAGGAAGGGGAAGAAAGAGAAGAAAAAGAAGGAAAAGAATTAGAAGAAGCAGAAAGGGAAGAAATAGAAGAAGGAGAAGAAGAAGATGAACAAGAAGAAGAAGATAAAGAAGAAGATGATGATAAGAAAGAAGAAGTAGAGGAAGAAGAAAAACAAGAAATAGAAGAAGTAAAAGAAGAAGAAGAAGACGACAAAGAAGAAGAGGAAGAAGAAGAGTAAGTAGTAGAAGAAGAAGAATAATAATAATAAGAAAGATTAGAGGAATAAGGAGAAGATGGTGAGGAAGGAGAAGAGGTAGAAGAAGAAAAAGGAGAAAGACAAGAAGGACAAGAAGGAGAAGCAGGAGAAGAATTAGGAGGATGAGGAGAAGGAGGAGGAGGAGGAAAATAAGAAGAAGAAGAAGAAGAAGTTGAAGCAGCAGTCGTAGTAATAGAAGAAGAAGAACATGATGATGAGGACGAAGAAGAAGATGAGGAAAAAGAAGAAAAAAACGAAGTAAAAGAAGATGAAGAAGAAAAGAAGCAGAAGAAGAAGAAGAAGAAGAAGAAGAAGAAGAAGAAGGAGGATGAGAAGAAGTAGAAAAAGGAGAAAAAAGAGTACAAGGAGGAGGAAAAAGAAAAGAGTAAGAATAAGGAGAAGGAGAATAGGGAGAAGAAGTAGAAGAAGAAGAAGAAGAAGAAGATAAATAAGAAGAAGAAGAAGAAGATGCAGAAGAAGGAAATGAAGGAGTAGAAGAAGGAGAAGGAGAAGAATGCGAAAAAGAAAAAGACATAGAGGAAGAAAAAGAAGATGAAAAGGAAGGAAAAGAAGAAGTATGAGAAGGAGAAGAAGAAGAAGAAGGAGAAGAAGAAGGAGAAGGAGAACAAGGAGAAAAAGAAGGAGAAGTAGAAGAAGGTGAAGAAAGAGGAGAAAGAGAAGAAGGAGAAGAAGGAGATGAAAAAGAAGAAGAAGAAGAAGATGAAGTTCAAGAAGAAGAAGAAGATGGAGAAGAAAAAGAACAAGAAGCAGAAGAAAAGAAAGAAGAACAAGAAGAAGAAGAAATATTAGAGGAAGAAGAAGAAGAGGAAGATGAAGAAGATGAAGAAGAAGAGAAAGAACAAGATGAGGAAGAACAAGAGGAAGAAGAAGAAGAAGTAAAACAAGAAGAAGAAGAAGAAGATGAAGTTCAAGAAGAAGAAGAAGATGGAGAAGAAAAAGAACAAGAAGCAGAAGAAAAGAAAGAAGAACAAGAAGAAGAAGAAATATTAGAGGAAGAAGAAGAAGAGGAAGATGAAGAAGATGAAGAAGAAGAGAAAGAACAAGATGAGGAAGAACAAGAGGAAGAAGAAGAAGAAGTAAAACAAGAAGAAGAAGAAGAAGATGAAGTAGAAGAAGAACAACAAGAAGAAGAGCTAGAAAAAAAGAGAAGAAGAAGAATAAGAGGAAGAAGAAGAAGAAGAACAATATGAAGAATAAGATGGAGAAGAAGAAGAAGGAGAAGGAGAAGAAGAAGATGAAAAACAAGAAGTGGAAAAAGGAGTAGAAGAAGAAAAAGATGATGAAGATGATGAAAAAGAGGAGGATGAGCAAGAAGAAGATGAAGAACAACAACCAAAAGAAGAAGAAGGAGAAGGAGAAGAAGAAGAAGAAGAAGATGATGAAGAAAAAGAAAAAGATAAAGAAGAAGAAGAGGAAAAGGATGAAGAGGAAAAAGAAGTGGTAGAAGAAAAAGAGGAAGTAGAAGAAGAAGAAGAGCAAGAAGAAGGAGAAGAAGAAGAAAAAGAAGAACAAAAGGAACAAGAAGGAAAAGAAGGAGAAGAAGGAGAGGAAGAAGAAGAAGAAGAAGAAGTAAAAGTAGAAGAAGAAGAAGATGATGATGATGAAGAAGAAGAAGTAAAAGAAAAAGAAAATGAAGAAGAAGAAAAAGAAGAAGAAGAAAATGTAGAAGTCAAAGAACGAGAAGAAGAAGATGGAGATGGAGAAGAAGAAGGAGAAAGACAAGAAGGAGAAGAAGGAGAACGAGAAGAAGGAGAAGGTGGTAGAGAAGGAGAAAGAGATGAAGGAGAAGGAGGAGAAGAATAACGAGGAAGAGAGGAAGAAGAAGAAGAAGAAGAAATGGAAGAGGAAGTAGAAGTAAAAGAAGAAGAAGAAGAAGTGGAAGAGGAAGAGGAAGAAGAAGAAGAAGAAGAAGAAGTATAAGATGAAGAGAAAGAGGAAGAAGAAAAAAAAGAAGAAGAACAACAAGAAGAAGCAGGACAAGAAGAAGATGAAGAACAACATGAAGAAGAAAAAGGAGATGAAAGAGAACAAGAAGGAGAAAGAGAAGGAGAAAAAGGAGATACAGAAGGAGAAAAAGAAGAAGGAGAAGAAAAAGTGGTACAAGAAGATGATTATGGAGAAGAAGAAGAAGAGGAAGAAGAAGAAGAAAAAGAAAAAGTAGAAGAAGAAGATGATGATGATGAAAAAGAAAAAAGAGGAGGAGAATAAGATGAAGAAGAACAAGAACCAGAACAAGAAGAAGAAGGCAAATAAGAAGAAGAAGAAGAAGAAGAAGAAGAATAAGTGGATGAAGAGAAAGAAGATGAAGAAGTAGAAGAAGAAGAAGAAGAAGAAGAAGAAGAAGAAGAAAAAGGGGAAGAGGAGGAAGAAGAAGAGCAAAAAGTAGAAGTGGAAGAAGAAGTAGAAGAAGAAAAAGGAGAAAAACAAGACAAAGATGAAAAAGAAGTCGAAGGAGAAGAAAAACAAGGAGAAAAAAGAAGTAGAAAGTGAAGAAGAAGAAGAAGAAGAAGGAGAAGAAGAGGAAGAAGAAGAAGGGGAAGAAGAGGAAGAAGAAGAAGAAGAGGAGGAAGAAGTAGAAGAAGAAGAAGAATAAAAGCAAGGAAAAAAGACGAAGAAGGAGAAGAAGAAACAGAAGAAGGAGAAGAAGAAGATAAAGAAAAAGAGGAAGGAAAAGAAGAAGAAGAAGTAGAAGAAGTAGAAAAAGAACGAGAAGAAGAGAAAGAAGATGGAGAAAAGAAAAGAAGGAGAAGGAGAAAAAGAATAAGGAGAAAAAGATGAACTAGAAGAAGGTGAAAAATTAAAAGGAATAGAAAGAGAAAAGGAGTAGAACCAGAAGAAGATGGAGTAAGAGTAGTGTCACTGTTAGTAGAAGTAGGAGACGAAGAAGAAGAACAAAAGTAGAAGAGGAAAAGGAAGAAGAAGGTGAAGAAGAAAAAGAAGAAAAAATAGAAGAAGAAGAAGATGATGATGATGAAAAAGAAGAAGAAGATGAAGAAGAAGAAGATTATGAAGGAGAAGTAGTAGAATAGGAAGAAAAAGAAAAAGAAAAAGAAGAAGAAGAAGAAGAGGAAGATTAAGAAGAAGGAGAAGAAGAAGAAGAAGAAGAAAAAGAAGAGGAAGGAGAAGAAGAAGAAGAAGAAGAAGAAGAAGAAGAAGAAGAAAAAGAGGAAGAAGAAGAAGATGATGAAGAAGAAGAAGAAGAAGTAGAAGATGGAGAAGAAGAAGAAGATAATGATCATGATGAAGGAGAAGAAGAAGAAGAAGATGTTGAATAAGTGGAAGGGGAGGAACAAGAAGAAGATGATGATGAAGTGGAAGAAGAATAAAAAGAAGAAGATGAAGAAGAAGAAGAAAAGGAAGAAGAGGAAGAAGAAGATAAAGATGAAGAAGAGGAGGAAGAAGAAGAAAAAGAGGAAGAAATGGAAGAAGAAGAAGAAGAAGAAGAAGAATTAGAAGAAGAAGAAGGAGAAAATAAAGAAGAAAAAGAAGAAGAAAATGTTAGGGAAGAGGGAGAAGAAGAAGAAGAAGATGATGATGATGATGATGAGGAAGAAGAAGAAGAAGAAGAAGAACAGGAACAAAAGGAAGAAGAAGAACATGATTAAGAAAAAGAAGGAGAATAAGAAGGAGAAGAGGAAGATGAAGGAGAAGAAGAAGAAGAAGAAGGAGAGGAAGAAGAAGGAGAAGACAAAGAAGAAGATGAAGGAGAAGAAGGAGAAAATGAGAAGAGGAGGAGATGAAGGAGAAGAAGGTGAAGAAGGAGAAGGAGAAGAATGTGAAGAAAAAGAAGGAGAAGAAGAAGAAGAAGAAGAAGAAGATGAAAATGAAGAAGAAGAAGAAGAGGAACAAGCAGAAGAAGATGAAGAAGAAGGAGGAGAAGAAGTGGAAGAAGAAGAAGATGAAATTAAATAAAAAGAAGAAGAAGAAGAAGAAGCTAAAGAAGAGGTATAAGAAGTAGAAGAAGAGCAAGAAGAAGAAGAAGAAGTACAAGAAGGAGAAGAAGAAGAAGAAGAAGGAGAAGAAGGAGAAGAAGGAGAAGAAGTTGGAGAAGAAGATGTAAATGATGGTGAAGAAGGAGAAGAAGTAGGAGAAAATGGAGAAGAAGTGGAAGAAGAAGAAGAAGAAGTAGAAGAATAAGAAGTTGAAGAAGAAGAAGAAGAAGAAGAAGAAGAAGAAGAAGACGAAGAATAAGAAGGAGAAGAAGAGGAAGAAGAAAAAGAAGAAGGGGAAGAATATGAAGAGGAAGAAGAAGAAGAAGAAGAAGAAGAAGAATAGGAACAAAAAGAGGAAGAAGAAGTAGAAGAAGAAAAAGAAAAAGGAGAAGGAGAAGAAGGAGAATAAGAAGAAGAAGAAGAAGAAGAAGAAGAAGAAGACGAAGAAGAAGAAGATGAAGAAAAAGAAGAAGAAGAAGGATAAGGAGGGGGATAATAAGAAAAAGAAGAAGAAGAAGAAGGAGAAGGAGAAGAATAAGAAGAAGAAAAAGAAGAAGAAGAAGGAAAGGAAGATGAAGAAGAAGAAGAAGAAGAAGAAGAAGAAGAAGAAGAAGAAGAAAAGTGACAGAAGAAGAAAAAGAAGAAGAAGAAGAAGAAGAAGAAGTAGAAAAAGAAAAAGAAGAAGAAAGTAAAGAAGAGAAAGAGTAAAAGGAAGAAAAAAAAGAAAAAGAAGGAGGAGAAAATGGAGAAGGAGAACAAGAAGAAGATGAAGACAAAGAAGAAGGAGGAGGAGAAGAAGAAGTATAAGAAGAAGAAGAAGAAGGAGAATAAGTAGAAGAAGAGGAGGAGAAGAAGGAGGAGAGTAAGAAGACCAAGAAGGGGTCAAAGAAGAGGAAAAGAAGAAGCAGAAGAAGGAAAAGAACAAAATGGAGACGAAGGAGAAGACAAAGGAGGAGAAGAAGGATAACTAAGAGAAGAAAAAGAACATGAAGAAGGAGAAGGAGAAAGCGAAGAAGGAGAAGAAGGAGAAGAAGGCGAGGAGGAAGTAGGAGAAGAAGAATAAAAGGAAGAAGAAGACGAAGAAGAACATGATGATGAATAAGAAGAAGAAGAAGAAGAAGAAGAAGTAAAAAAGAAGAAGAAGAAAAAGAAATACTACAAAAAGAAGAAGAAGATGAAAAAGAGAAGAAGAAGAAGAAGAAGAAGAAGATGACGATGATGAAAAAGAACAAGAAGAAGAAGAAGACCAAGAAGTAGTAGAAGAAGAAGAAGATGCTGATGATGATGAAGAAGAAGAGGAAGAGAAGGAAGAAGAAGAAGAAGAAGAAGAGGAAAAGAAGAAGAGCAAAAAGAAGAAGTGCGAGAAGAAAAAGAAGAAGCAGGAGAAGGAGAAGAAGAAGAAGAAGACGAATAAGAAGAAGGTGATGAAGAAGAAAAAGGAGAAGAAAAAGAAGAACAAGATGGAGAAGAAGTAGAAGAATGAGAAGAAGGAGAAAGAGAAGAAGGAGAAGAAGGAAAAAAAGGAGAACAAGAAGGAGAATAAGAAAAAGAAGAAAAAGAAGAAGAAATAGAAGATAAAAATGAAGAAGAAGATGAAGAAGAGGAAGAAGAGGAAGAAGAAGTAGAAGAATTAGAAGAAAAGGAGGAAGAAGAAGAAAATAAAGGAGAAGAAAAAGAAGAAGAAGAAGAAGAATATGAAAAAGAAGAAACAAAAGGAGAAGGAGAAGAAGGAGAAGAAGAAGATGGAGAAGAATGAGAAGAAGAAGGAGAAAGACAAGAAGGAGAAGAAAGAGAAAGAGAAGAAGTAGAAGAAGGAGAAGAAGGAGAAAGGTGAGAAGGAGAAGAAGGCAAAGGAGAAGGAAAAGGATAAGAAGGAGAAAAAGAAGAAGGAGAAGGAGGAGAAGAAGAAGAAGAAGAAGAAGTGGAAGAGGAAGTAGAAGAAGAAGAAGTGGAAGAGGAAGAAGAAGAAGAAGTAACAAAAGAGGAAAAAGAGGAGGAAGAAGAAGAAGAAGAAGATGGAGAAAAAGAAGAAGAAGATAATGAAGTAGAAGGTGAAGAAGGAGAAAGAGAAGAAGAAAAAGTAGAAGAAGAAGAAGAAAAAGTAGAAGAAGGAGAAGAATTTGAGGAAGGAGAAAAAGTAGAGGGAGAAGATGGAGATGGAGAAGGAGATGAAGAAGAAGAAGAAGAAAAAGAGGAAGACAAATTTGATTGTAGTAAAGAAGAAGAATAATAAGAGAAAGAAGAAAAAGAAGAAGAAGAAGAAGAAGATGATGACGATGAAAAAGAAAAATGAGGGGGAAAATAAGAAGAAGACAAAGAAGAAAAAGAAGAAGAAGAAGGCAATGAAGAAGAAGATCTAAAAGAGGAAGATGAAGAAGAAGAAGAGGAAAAGGTGGATGATGAAGAAGAAGAAGGAGAAGAAGCAGAGCAAAATGAAGAAGAAGAATAGCAAGAAGAAGAAGTGGTAGAAGAAGAAGTGGAAGAAGAAGAAAAAGAAGGAAAAAAATTAGAGTAACATGAAGAAGGAGAAGAAGGAGAAGAAGAAGATGAAGAAGAGGGAGAGTAAAGAGAAAGAGAAGAAGAAGAAGGAAGAAGGAAAAGAAAAAGAAGGACAAGAAAAAGAAGAAGAAGACAAAGAAGAGGAAGAGGAAGAAGAAGAAGGAGAAGAAGAAGAAGAAAAAGAAAAAGAAGAGGAAGAAGAAGAAGCAGAAGTAGAAGAAGAAGAAGAAGAGGAAGAAGTAGAAGAAGAAGAAGAGGAAGAAGAAAAAGATGAAGGAAAATTGAAAAAGTCGAAGAAGGAAAAGAAGAAGGAGAATAAATGAAGAAGATGTGGAAGGAGAAAAGAAGAAAAAGTAGAAGAAGGTGATAAAAAAGAAAGAGGAGAAAAAGAAAAAGTAGAAGGAGAAGAAGGGGGGAAGAAAAAAAGAACCAGAATAAGATATTGTAGTAGTAATAGTAGAAGAAGTAGAAGAACAACAAAAAGAAGAAGGAGAAGAGGAAGAAGAACATGAAGAAGAAGAAGAAGAAGAAGGAGACGAAGGAGGAGGAGGAGGAGAAGAAGAAGAAGAAGAAGAAGAAGAAGAAGAAGAGGAAGAAGAAGCGGAAGAAGAAGGAGAAGGAGAAGGAGAAGGAGAAGAAGAAGAAGAAGAAGAAGAAGAAGAAGAAGAAGCAGAAGAAGAAGGAGAAGGAGAAGAAGAAGAAGAAGAAGGAGAAGAAGAAGAAGAAGGAGAAGGAGAAGAAGAAGAAGAAGAAATTGAAGGAGGAGAAGAAGAAGAAGAAGAAGAAGAAGGAGGAGAAGAAGAAGAAGGAAGAGGAGAAGAAGGAGAAGGAGGAGAAAAGAAGAGGAGAAGAAGAAGAAGAAGAAGAAGAAGAAGAAGAAGAAGATGAAGAAGGAGAAGAAGAAGATGAAGGAGAAGAAGAAGAAGAAGAAGAAGAATAAGAGGAAGAAGAAGAAGAAGAAGAGGAAGAAGAAGAAGAAGAAGAAGAAGAAGGAGAAGAAGAAGAAAAGGAAGAGAAGAAGAGGAAGAAAGAGGACAAGAAGAAGGGGATTAAGAAGGAAAAGAAGGAAGAGAAATAGAACAAGATGAAGAAGAATAAGAAGAAGAAGAAGAAGAGGAAGAGGAGGAGGAGGAAGATGAAGAAGAAGAAGAAGAGGAAGAAGAAGAGGAAGAAGAAGAAGAAGAGGGAGAAGAAGGACAAGAAGAAGGAGATGAAGAAGGATAGAAGGAAGAGAAACAGAAGAAGGAGGAGGAGGAGGAGAAGAAGAAGACCAGAAGAAGAAGAAGAAGAAGAAGAAGAAGAAGAAGGAATAAAAAAAGAGGAAAAGGAAGAAGGGAAAGAAGGTGAAAAAGATGAAGGAGAAAAAGAAGAAGATGAGGAAGAAGAAGGAGAAGAAGAGCAAGAAGAAGAAAAGGAAGTAGAAGAAGAAGAAGAGAAAAAGAAGAAGAGGAAGTAGAACAAGAAGTAGAAGCAAAAGTAGAAGAATAAGATGCGAAAGAAGAAGAAGAAGAAGAACGAGAAGAAGAAGAAGTTGAAGTGTAAGAGAAGAAGAAGAAGAAGAATAAGGAGAAGTAGAAGAAGAAGAAGTGGAGGTGGAAGAAGAAGTAGAAGAAGAAGAATACGGAGAAGTAGAAGGAGAAGCAGAAGAAGAAGAAGGAAGAAGAAGAAGAAGAAGAAGAAGCAAAAAGAAGAGAAAGACGTAGAAGAAGAAGAAGAAGAAGAAGAAGAAGAAGAAGAAATAGAAGAGGAAGAAGAAGAAGAAGAAGAAGAAGAAGAAGAAGAAGAGGAAGGGGAAGAAGAAGAAGAAGAAGAAGAAGAAGAAGAAGAAGAAGAGGAAGGGGAAGAAGAAGAAGAAGAAGAAGAAGAAGAAGAAGAAGGAGAAGAAGAAGAAGAAGAAGAAGAAGATGGAGAAGAAGGAGAAGAAGAAGAAGAAAAAGAAGAAGAAGGAGAAGAAGAAGAAGAAGAAGAAGAAGAAGAAGAAGAAGAAGAAGAAGAATAAGAAGAAGAAGAAGGAAGAAGGAAAAGAAAAAGAAGGACCAGAAAAAGAAGAAGAAGACAAAGAAGAGGAAGAGGAAGAAGAAGAAAGAGAAGAAGGAGAAGGAGAAGAAGAAGAAGAAAAAGAAGAAGAAGAGGAAGAAGAAGTAGTGGAAGAAGAAGAAGAAGAGGAAGAAGAAAAATATGAAGGAAAACTGAAGAAGAAGTCGAAGAAGGAAAAGAAGAAGAAGGAGAATAAATGAAGAAGACGTGGAAGGAGAAAGAGAAGGAGAAAAGTAGAAATAGAAGAAAGTGATAAAAAAGAAAGAGGAGAAAAAGAAAAAGTAGAAGAAGGAGAAGAAGGGGGGAAGAAAACAAGAACCAGAACAAGATGTTGTAGTAGCAGTAGTAGTAGAAGAAGAAGAACAACAAAAAGAAGAAGGAGAAGAGGAAGAAGAACATGAAGAAGAAGAAGAAGAAGAAGGAGATGAAGAAGGAGAAGGAGAAGAAGAAGAAGAAGAAGAAGAAGAAAAAGAAGAAGAAGAAGAAGAAAAAGAAAGGAAGAAGAAGAAGAAGAAGAAGAAGAAAAGAAGAAGAAGAAGAAGGAGATGAAGAAGAAGAAAAAGAAGATGAGGAAGGAGAAGTAGAAGAAGTGGAAGAAGATGAAGGAGAAGAAGAAGAAGAAGAAGAAGAAGAACAAGAAGAAGAATAAAAGAAGAAAAGGAAGAAGAAGATGAAGAAGAAGATGAGGAAGAAGAAGAAGATGAGAAGAGGAAGAAGAGGACAAAGAAGAAGAAGAAGTAGTAGAAGAAGACCATGAAGAAAAAGATGAAGATGAAGAAGAAGAAGAAGAAGAAGAATTAGAAGAAGCAGAAGAAGAAGAAGGAAATAAAGAAAAATATGAAGAAGAAGAAAATGTTGGAGAAGAGGGAGAAGAAGTAGAAGAAGAGCAAGGAGAAGAAGAAAAAGAAGGAGAAGAAGGAGGAGAAGAAGAAGGAGAAGAAGAAGAATAAGAAGAAGAAGAAGAAGAAGAAGATTAAGGAGAAGAAGTTGAAAAAGTAGAAGATGTAGAAGAAAGAGAAAAAAGAGGAGAAGGAGAAGTAGAAAAAGAAGAGGTAAAAGAATAAGAAGAAGAAGAATATTAAGAAAAAGAGGATCACAAAGAAGAAGAAGAAGAAGAGGATGTAGAAAAAGAAGAAGAAGAGGAAGAAGAATAAGATGATGAAAAGGAAGAAGAAGAAGAAGAAGAAGGAGAAGATGAAGAGGAGGAAAAGAGGAAGATGTGGAAGGAGGAGAAGAAGAAGAAGTGGAAGAAGATGAAGGAGAAGAAGAAGAAGAAGAAGAAGAGAAGAGAAGAAGAGCAAGAGAAGAATAAAAGAAGAAAGGGAAGCAGAAGATGAGGAAGAAGAAGAAGATGAAGAAGTGGAAGAAGAGGATGAAGAAGAAGAAGTAGTAGAAGAGACCATGAAGAAAAAGATGAAGATGACGAAGAAGAAGAAGAAGAAGAAGAAGTAGAAGAAGGAAATAAAGAAAAATATGAAGAAGATGATGTTGGAGAAGAGGGAGAAGAAGTAGAAGAAGAGCAAGGAGAAGAAGAAGAAAGAAGGAGAAGAAGGAGGAGAAGAAGGAGGAGAAGAAGAAGAAGAAGAAGAAGAAGAAGAATAAGGAGAAGTTGAAAAAGTAGAAGATGTAGTAGAAGGAGAAAAAAGAGGAGAAGGAGAAGTAGAAAAAGAAGAAGTAAAAGAATAAGAAGAAGAAGAATAATAAGAAGAAGAGGATAACGAAGAAGAAGAAGAAGAAGAGGATGTAGAAGAAGAAGAAGAGGAAGAAGAATAAGATGATGAAAAGGAAGAAGAAGAAGATGGAGATGATGAAGAGGAAGAAGAAGAAAAAGTTAACAAAAAAAGGAACAAAAAGAAGGAGAAGAAGAAGAAGAAAAAAAAGACGAAGAAAAAATTGAACAAGAAGGAGAAAGGAAGGAGGAGGAGAAGGAGAAGATGGAGGAAAAGAAGGAGAAGCAAAAGAATGAGAAGAAAAAGCAAGAGAAAGGAGATGAAGAAGAAGAAGAAGTGGAAATGGAAGAAGAAGAAGAAGAAGAAGAAGAAGAGCATGAAGAAGAATGGAAGAAGAAGAGGAAGAAGAAGAAGAAGAACATGAAGAGCAACAAGAAGAGCAGGTAGAAGAAGAAGAGCAAGAAGAAGAAGAAGAAGTAAACAAGAAAGAGAAGAAGAAGGAGAACGAGAAGTAAAGAAGAGACGAAGGAGAAGAATGAGAAGAAATAAAAAGAGAGGAAGGAGAAGAAGAGAAGAAGGAAAAGAAGAAGAAGAGGAAGACAAAGTAGAAGAAGAAGAAAGAAGAAGTAGAGGAAGAGGAAGTAGTGGAAGAAGAAGAAGTAGAAGAAGAGGGAGAAAAACTAGAGGAAGATGATAAAGGAGAAGGAGAAGGAGAAGATAAAGAAGTGGGAGAAAAAGAGAGAGAAAAAGAGAAGAAAATGGAGAAGTGGAAGAAAATGATGGAGAAGAAAAAGAATTAGAAGAGAAAGAAGAATAAGAAAAAGAAGAAGAAGAAGGAGGAGGAGGAGGAGGAGGAGAAGAATAGGAAGGAGAAAAAACAATCAAGAGAGGAAGAAGAAGAAGAAGAAGAAGAGGAAGAAGTAGAAGAAGAAGAGGAAGAAGAAAAGAGTGAAATGAAAGGCAAAGATGGAGAAGATGAAGGAGGAGGAGGAGAAGAAGATTAAGAAGAAGAAGAAGAAGTAAGAAAAGAAGAAGAAGAAGCAAAAGAAAAAGAAGATGAAGAAGAAGAAAAGAAGGAGAAGAAGAAGAAGGAGAAGAAAAGAAGAAGGAGAAAGAAAAAACGAGAAAAAGAAAAAGAAGAAGGAGAAAGGGAGGGAAGAATAAGAAGAATAAGAAAAAGAAGTTGTTGAAGTAGTAGTAATAGTACTTATTGTAGTTGTAGTAGAAGAAGAAGAACAAGAAGAAGAAATAAAGGAAGACAAAGAAGGCACAGAAGAAAAAATAAAATAAGAAAAAGAGAAGA
>JAIUJO010001158.1:0-2500 GCA_023846275.1 Vanilla planifolia
ATGAAGAATAAATAAAAGAAGAATAAGAAGAAGAAGAAGAAGAAGAAGAAGAAGAAGGAGAAGAAGAAGAAGATGAAGAAGAAGAAGTGGTAGTACTAGTAGAAGAAGAAGAAGAAGTAGAAGAAGAACCAAAAGAAGAAGAAGGAGAAGAAGGAGAAGAAGGAGAATAAGAAGAAGAGGAAGAAGAAGAAGAAGAAAAAAGAAGAACAAGAAGAAGAAAAAGAAGATGTAAAAGAAGTACAAAAGAAAGAAGAAGAAGTCGAAGAAGAAGAAGAAGAAGAAGGCGAACGAGAAGAAGTAGAAAAAGAAGAAGGAGAAGAATAAGTAGAAGAAGAAGAAGAAGAAGAAGAGGAAGATGAAAAGGAAGAAGAAGAAGAAGAAGAAGAAGAAGAAGTAGTAGAAGTCGAAGAAGAAGAAGAAGAAGAAGAAGAAGCAGATGATCATGAAGAAGGAAATGATGATGATGATGATGATGATGAAGAAGAATAAGAAGAAGAAGAAAAAAAAGAAGTAAAATAAGACAAAGAAGAAGAAGATGATGATTATGATGTTGATGATGATGAAGGAGAAGTAGAAGAGGAAGAAGAAGAAGAAGAATTAGAAGAAGAAAAAGATGAAGAAGAAGGAGAAGAAGGTGAATAAGAAGAAGATGAGGAAGGGGAGGAAGGAGAAGTAGAAGAGGAAGATTAAGAAGAAGAAGAAGAAGAAGAAGAAGAAGAAGAAGAAGAAGAAGAAGAAGATTAAGAAGAAGAAGATGGAGAAGAAGAAGAGGGAGAAGAAGTGGAAAATGAACAAGGGGAAGAAGAAGAACTAAAAGAAGAAGAAGAAGAAGAAGAAGAAGAAGAAGAAGAAGAAGAAGAAGAAGAAGAGGAGGAAGAGGAAGAAGAAGAAGAAGAAGATAATGATAGTGATAAGGAAGAAGAAGAAGACGAAGAAGAAGATGTAGAAGAAGAAGTAGAAGAAGTAGTGGAAGAAGATGAAGAAGAGAAGAAGAACAATAAGAAGAAGATAAAGAAGAAGAAGGAAAAGAAGTTGAAGAAAAAGAAGAAGCTTAAGAGGAAGAAGAAGAAGAGAAGAAGAAGAAGAAGACGACGAAGAAGAAGAAGAAGAAGAATAAGAAGAAGAAGAAGAAGAAGTTGAGGAAGAAGAAGAAGAAGAAGAAGAAAACGAAGCAGAAGAAAAAGAAGAAGAAGAAGAAGTAGAAAAAGAACAAGAAGAAGGAAGAAGAAGAAGGGGTGGAAGAAGAAGAAGCTAAAGAAGTAGTAGTAGAAGAAGAAGAAGAAGAAGAAGAAGTAGACTATGAAGAAGAAGAAAAATAAGAAGAAGAAGAGGAAGGAGATGTAAGAGAAGAAGAAAAAGAAGAAGAAGAACAAGAAGAAGAAGAAAAGGAAGAGGAAGAAATAGATGAACAAGAAGAAGGATTGGAAGAAGAAAAGAAGAATAAATAAAAGAAGTAAAAGAAGAAGAAGAAGAATAGGAATAAGAAGAAGATGATGATGAAGAAGAAGGAGAAGAAGAAGAAGATGATGAAGAAGAAGATGAAGAAGAAGAAAGAGAAGTAGAAGAAGGAGAAGAAGGAGAAGGTGAAGAAGAAGAAGTAGTAGTAGTAGTATTAGTAGAAAGATTAGATGAAGAAGAAGAATAAAAGTAAGAAGAAGAAGAAGAAGAAGAATAAATAATAGTAGTAGAAGAAGTGGAATAATAATAAATAAAAAAAGAGGAAGAAGAAGAAGAAGAAGAAGAAGAAGAAGAAGAAGAAAAAGAAGAAGAAGAAGAAGAAGGAGAATTAGAAGAAGGAGAAGAAGAAGTAGTAATAGAAGAAGAAGAACAAGGAGTAGAAGAGGAAGAAAAAGAAAAGAAGAAGAAGAAGAAGAAGAAGAATAGGAAGAAGGAGAACAAGAAGAAGAAGTAGAATAAATAAAAGAAGAAGAAGAAGAAGAACAAGAAGAAAAAGAAAAAAATAGAGGAAGAAGAAGTAGAAGAAGAAGAAGAAGAAGAAGAAGAGGAAGAAGTAGTAGTAGTGGAAGAAGAAGTAGAAGAAGAAGAAGAAGAAGAAGTAGTAGAAGAAGAGGAAAGAGAAGAAGGAGAAGAAGAACAAGGAGAAGAAGAAGAAGAAGAACAAGAAAAATAAGTAGAAGAAGAAGAAGATGGAGAAGAAGCACAAAAAGAAGAAGGAGATGGATAGAAGAAGAAGAAGAAGAAGGAGAAGAAGAAGAAGAAGAAGAAGAAGAAGGAGAGGAGGGAGAAGTAGGACAAGAAGAAAAAGAAGGAGATGGACAAGAAGAAGAAGAAGAAGAAGACGAAGAAGAAGAAGATAATGAAGAAGTAGGAGATGAATTTGAGGAAGAATAAGAAGATGAAGATGGGGGTTGAAGAAGTAATAGAAGAAGAAGAGGAAGAAGAAGAAGAAGAAGAAGAAGAAGAAGATGAAGAAAAAGAAAAATAGGAATAAGAAGGAGAAGAAGAAGAACAAAAATTAAAAGAAGAAGAAGATGGTGAT
>JAIUJO010001158.1:20000-22500 GCA_023846275.1 Vanilla planifolia
AGGAGAAGTCGAAAAAGAAGAAGAGGAGGAAGAAGAAGAAGAGGAAGAAGAAGAAAAAGAAATACAACAAAAGAAGAAGAAGAAGAAGAAGAAGAAGGAGATGAAGAAGTAGTAGTAGTAGAAGAAGAAGAAGAATAAATAATAGATGTGAAACAAGAAGAGGATAAATAATAATAATAATTAGAAGAAGAGGAAGAAGATGATGATGGTGATGATGATAAATTGGAAGAAGAAGAATAAGAAGAAGAAGTAGAAAAAATATAAGAAGAAGAAGTAAAAGAAGAAGAAGAAGAAGATGATGAAGAGGAAGAAGAAATAAAGGAAGAAGATGAAGAAGAAGAAGAAGAAGAAGTAATTGTAGTAGTAGTACAAGAAGAAGAAGAAGAACAAGGAGTAGAAGAAGAAGAAGAAGGAGAAGGAGGAGAAGAAGAAGTAGGAGAACACAAAGAAGGAGTAAGAGAAGAACAAGAAGTAAAAGAGGAGAAAGAATAAGAAGAAGAAGAAGAAATAAAAGTGGAGGAGGAAGAAGAAGAAGAAGAAGAAGAAGAAGAAGAACTATAAGTAGAAGAAGAATAATAATAATAATAAGAAAAAGGCAAAGAAGGAGAAGAAGAATAAGTGTAGGAAAAAGAACAAGAAGAAGAAGAGGAAGAAGAAGAAGAAGGCGAATAAGAAGAAGAAGAAGAAGAACAAGAAGATGATGAAGAAGAAAAGAATGAGGAACAAGAAGAACTAGTAGAATAAGCTGAAGAAGAAGAAGAAGAAGAAGAAAAAGAAGAAGAATAAGAAGTGGTAGATGAGGTAGTAGAAGAAGAAGAAGAAGAAGAAGAAGAAGAAGAAGGATAAGAAGAAGAAGAAGAAGAATAAGAATAAGAAGAAGAAGAGGAAGAAGGAAAAGAAGAAGAATAAGAAAAAGAAGAAGAAAAAGAGGAAGCAAAAGAAGTAGAAGAAGATGAACAACGATAACAAAATGTTGGAGAAGAAAAAAAGTAAGAATAAGAGGAAAATGAAGAAAAGAAGAACAAGAAAATAAGAAGGGGAGGAAGAGGAAGAAGAAGAAGAAGAAGAAGATGAAGAGGGAGAAGAAGAAGAAGTGGTAGAAGAGGAATAAGAAGAAGTAGAAGAAGAAGAAGAAAAAGAAGACAAAGAAGAAGATTTAGAAGAAGAAGATGAAGAAGAAGAAGAAGAAGAAAAAGTAAAAGGAGAAGAAGGTAAAAGAAGAAGAAGAAGAAGAAGAAGTCCAAGCAGAAGAAGAAGAAGAAGAAGAAGAAGGAGAAGCAGAAGATGAAGTAGAAGATGAAGAACAAAATGAAGAAGAAGAAGAATAAGAAGAAGATTAAGTAGGACAAGAAGATGAAGTAGAAGAAGAAAAAAAAGAAAAAGAAGAAGAAGAATAAGTACAATAAGAAGAAGAAGATGAAGAAGATGATGATGATGATGAGCAAGAAGAAGATAAAGAAAAAGAAGAAGAGCAAGAAGAAGAAGAACAAGAAGAAGAAGAACAAGAAGTAAAAGAAGAAGATGAAGGAAGAAGAAGAAGAACAAGCAAGAGAAGAAGTAGAAGAAGAAGAAGAAGAAGAGCAAGAAGAAGAATAGGAAGAAGAAGAGCAAGAAGAAGAATAGGAAGAAGAAGAAGATGGTGATGATGATGAAGATGAAGAAGAGGAATAAAAAGAAAAAGAAGAAGTAGAAAAAGAAGAAGAAGAAGAGGAAGCAGCGAAAGAAGAAGAAGAAGATGAAGAAGAAGAAGATAAAGAAGAAGAAAAAGAAGTAGAAGAAGAAGTAAAAAAAGAATAAGCAGAAGATGGAGAAGAAGAAGAAGAAGATGATGAGGAGGAGGGGGAAGAAGAAGAAAAATAAGAATTAGTAGAAGAAGAAGAAGAAGAAGTAAAAGAAGAGAAAGAAGAAGAGAAGTATAAGGAGAAGAAGAAGAAGAAGAAGAAAAAGAAGAAGAAGAAAAAGAGGAGAAAGAAGAAGAAGAAGAAAAAGAACAAAAAGAAGAAGAAGAAGAAGAAGAAGAAGAAGACAAAAAAGAAGAAGAAAAAGAAGAAGTAGAAGAAGGAGAAGAAGCTGAACAAATTGTTGAATAAGAAGGAAAAGAAGGAGAAGGAGAGGAAGGGGAAGAAGAAGAAGAAGAAAAAGAAAGAACAAAAGAAGAAGAAGAAGAAGAAGAAGAAGAAGAATAAGAAGGAGAAGAATAAGAAGAGGAGAAAGAAGTAGAAGAATAAAATGATAATGATGATGATAAGGAGGAAGAAGTAGTAGTAGAAGAAGAAAAAGTAGTAGTAGTAGTAGAAGAAGAAGAAGAAGAAGAATAAGAGAATAATAATAATAATAATAATAGTAATAAAAAGAAGAAGAAGAAGAATTTGAAAATGGCAAAGAAGAAGAAGAAGATGATGATGATGAAGAAGAAGAAGAAGAAGAAGAAGAAAACGAAAAAGAAGAAGAAGAAGACGAAGATGAAGAATAAAGAGAAGAACAACAACAAGAATAAAAG
>JAIUJO010001158.1:25000-30000 GCA_023846275.1 Vanilla planifolia
AAGGAGAAGAATGAAAACGAGAAGAAGAAGAAGAAGAAGATGAATAAAGAAGAAGAAGAAGAAGAAAAAGAAGAAGAAGAAGAAGAAAAAAAAGAAGTAGAAGAAGAAGAAGAAGATGTAGAAGAAGTAGAAGAAGGAGAGGAAGATGAATAAGAAGAAAAAGAAGAAAGAGAAGAAGTGGAAGAAGAAGAAGAAGAGAAAGATGAAGAAGAAGAAGAAGAAGAAAAAGAAGAAGAACAAGTAGAAGATGCTGAAGAAGAAGAAGAAGATGATGATGAAGAAGGTGAGGAAGAAGAAGAAGAAGAAGAAGAAGAAGAAGAAGAAAAAGAAGAAAAAAGGAATAAGATTAAGAAGAAAGAAGAAGTAGTAGAAGAAGAAGAAGAAGATTAAGAAATAGATGAGGAAAAAGAAGCAACAAAAGGAGAAGAAGAAGATGAACAGCAAGACGAAGAAGAAGAAGAAGAATAAAATAGATTAAATGAAGAAGAAGAAGAAGAAAAGAAGAAGAAGAAGAAGAAGAAGAAGAAGAGGAATAAAAAGAAAAAGAAGAAGAACAAGAAGAGGTAGACGAAGGAGAAAAATAAATTAAAGAAGTAAAAGAAGAAGAAGAAGAAGAAGAAAGAGAAGAAAAAGTAGAAGAAGAAGAAAAAGAAGAAGAAGAAGAATTAGAAGTAGAAGTAGAAGAAAAAGAAGACGAAGAAGAAGTAGAAGAAGAAGAAGAAGAAGAGGAAGAAGAACAATAAGTAGTAGTAGTAGTAGTAGAAGAAGAAGAAGAAGAAGAAGAAGAAGAAGGCAAAGAAGAAGACAAAGAAGTTGAAGAAGAAGTAGAAGAAGAAGGAAGAATAAGAAGAAGCAGTAGAAGAACAAGATGAAGAAGAAAAAGAAGAAGAAGTGGTAGTAGAAGAAGTAGAGGAAGAAGAAGGAGAAGAAGAAGTTGAAGAAGAAGAAGAAGAAGTAGAAGATGGAGAAGAAGAATAAGAATAAGAAAAAGAAGAAGAAGAAGAAAAAGAATAAGAAGAAAATGGAGAAGAAGAAGTAGAAGAAGAAGAAGATGAATAAGAAGAAGAAGATGAAGAAGGAGGAGAAGAAGTAGAAGAAAACGAAGAAGTAAAAGTGGAAGAAGAAGAAGAACAAGAACAAAATGAAAAAGAAAAAGAAGAAGAAGAACAAAAAGCAGAAGAAGTGAAAGGAGAAGAAGAAGAAAAGAAGTAAATGAAGAAGAAGAAAAAGAAGAAGAAATACTTGAAGAAAAAGAAGAAGAGGAAGTCGAAGAAGAAGAAGAAGAAGAAGAAGAAGAACTAGATGATGATGATGATGAAGAAGAAGAAGATGTAGAAGAATAAGGAGGAGTAGAAGAAGAAGAAGAAACTCAAGAAGAAGAAGAAGAAGGCGAAGAAGGAGAATAAGGAGAAGAAGAAGAAGAAGAAGAAGAAGAAGAAGAATATAGAGTAGAAGAAGAAGAAGAACAATGAGAAGAAGAAGAAGAAGAAGAAGAAAAAGAGGAAGAAGAAGAAGAAGAAGAAGAAAGGGAAGAAGAAGAACAAAGAGAAGAAGAAGAAGAAGGGGAAGAAGAAGAAGAAGAAGAAGAAAGGGAAGAACAAGAAGTAAAAGAAGAAAAAGAAAAAGTACAAGAAGAAGGCGAAGAAGAAGAAGAAGAAGAAGAAGAACAAGAATGAAAGGAATAAGAAGAAGAAGATGAAAAAAAGAAAAAGAAGAGGAAGGAAAAAAGATAATCACTATGATTAGGAATAAGAAGAAGTAGAAGAAAAAGAAAAATAAGTAGAACAAGAAGAAGAAGAAGAAGAAGAAGAAAAAAAGATGAATAGGAAGAAGAAGAAGAAGAAGAAAAGAAGTAGCAGAAGAATAAAAATAAGAAGAAGAAGAAGAAGAAGAAGAAGAAGAAGAAGTCGAAGAAGAACAAGAGGAATAAGAATAAGTAAAAGAAGAAGAAGAAGAAGAAGAAAAAGTAGAAGATGAAGTAGAAGAAGAAGAACAAGAAGAAGAAGAAAAAGAGAAAGAAGAAAAGAAGAAGAAGAAGAAGAAGAGAAATAAGAATGAGAAGAAGAATAATAATAATAGTAATAATAACAGTAGAAATAAGAAGAACAAGAAGAAGAAGAAGAACAAGAAGCTGAAGTGGATGAAGATGAACAACAATAAGAAGAAGAACAAATAAATGAAGAAGTAAATGTGGTAGAAAAAGAAGAAGAAGAAGAAAAACAAAAAAAGATGAAGATGAAGAGGAGGAAGAAGTAGTAGTTGTAGTAAATGTAGAAGAAGAAGGAGAAGGAGGAGAAGGAGAAGAAGGTGAAGAAGAAAAAGAAGAAGAAGGGGAAGAAGAATAACAAGACAAAGAAGAAGAAGTAAAAGAAGAAGAAGAAGAAGAAGAAGAAGAAGGAGAAGAACAAGAAGAAGAGAAAGAATAAGTAGGAGTCGAAGAAGAAGATAAAGAAGAAGAAGAAGAAAAAGAAGAAGAACAATAAGGTGAAGAAGAAAGAAGAAGAGAAGAAGAAGAAGAAGGAGAAGAAGAAAAAGAAGAAGAATAAGGAGATGAAGAAGAACAAGAAGAAGACGAAGAAGAAGAAGAAGAAAAAGAAGAAGAAGGAGAAGAAGAAGATGAAGGAGAAGATGTTGGGAAAGAAGAAGAAAATGAAAAAGAAGAAGAAAAAGAGGAAGAAGAAGACGAACAAAAAGAAGAAAAAGAAGAACAAGAATTAAAAGAAGATGAAAAAGACGAAGAAAGAGAAGACGAATAATAAGAAAAAGAAAAAGATAATAATGATGATAAGGAAAAAGAAGTACCAATAGTGGAAGAAGTAGTAGAAGTAGAAATAGAGAAGAAGAAGATGACGAAGAAGAAGAAGTAGAAGAAGAGGAAGAAGAAGTTGAAGAAAAAGAAGAAGAGGAATAAGAAGAAGAAGAGGAGGTGGAAGAATAAGTAGAATAAGAAGTAGAAGTGGAAGAAGATGTAGAAGACGAAGTGGAGGAATAATAATAATAATAATAAGAGGAACAAGATGAAGAACAAGAAGTAGATTAACAATATTACTAATAATAAGAAAAAGAAGAAGGCGACGAAGAAGAAGAAAAAGAAGAAGAATATATATTGAAGAAGAAGAAAAGAAGAATAAGAAGAAGAAGACGAAGAAGAAGAAGAAGAAGAAGAAGAAATAGAAGCAAAAGTAGAAGAAGATGAACAACAAGAATAAGATCAAGAAGAAGAAGAAGAAGAAGATGAAGAAGTAAAAGAAGAATAAAAAGCGAAGAAGAAGAAGAAGAAGAAAAAGAAGAAGAAGAAGAAGAATAAGAAGAATTAGAAGAAGAACAAGAGGTTGAAGAAGATGATGAAGAAGATGAAGAAGAAGAAGAAGAAGAAGAAGAAGGAGAAGAAGAAGAAGAGGAAGAAGCAGAAGAAGAAGAAGAAAAAGGAAAAGGAGAAGAAGGAGCTAAAGAAGAAGAAGAAGAAGAAGAAGAAGAATAAGAAGAAGAAAGAAGAAAAGAAGAAGAAGAGGAGGAGGAGCAGAGGAAGAGGAAGAGGAAGTAGGGGAAGAAGAAGTAGAAAAAGAACAACAACAACAAGAAGAAGATATAGAAGTAATAGAAGAAGGAGAAGAACAACAAAACTAAGAAAAAGAAGAAGAAGAAAAGGAAGAAGAAGAAGAAGAAAAAGAAGAAGAACAAGAACAAGAAGAAGACAAAAAACAAGAAGAAGAGGAAGATTAAGTAGAATAAGTACAAGAAGAAGAAAAAGAAGTAAAAGAAGAAGACGAGGAATAAAAAGAACAAAACGAAAAAGAAGAAGAAGATGATGAAGAAGACGAAGAAAGAAAAGTAAAAGAAGAAGAAGAAGAAGAACAATAGAAACATGATTAAAAAGGAGAAGAAGAAGAAGAATAAAATCTTCCAAAAGAAGAAAAAAAGGAGAAGAATAAGAAGAAGAAATAGAATAAGTAGTAGAAGAAGAAGTAGATGAAGAAGAAGAAGAACAATGAGAAGTAGAAGAAAAAGACCAAGAAGAACAAGAGGAAGAAGAAGAAGAAAAAGGATAAATAAAAGAAGAAGAATTAAAAGAAAAAGAGAAGAAGAAGAGAAAGAAGAAGAAGAAAAAGACGAAGAAGGAGAATAATAATAATAATAATAAAAATAATAATAATAATAACAAAAAGAAGAAGAAGTAGAAGGACAAGAAGAACAAGAAGAAGAAAAAGATTATGTTGATGAAGAAAATGAAGAAGAAGAAGAAGAAGAGCGAGAATGAAAAGAAGAAGAAGAAGAGGAAGAAGAGCAAGAATAAAATGAAGATGGAGAAGAAAAAGAAGAAGAAGACGATGATGAAGAAGAACAAGAAGAAGAAGAAGAAAATGAAGAAGTAAAAGTGGAAGAAGAGCAAAAACAAGATGAGAAAGAAAAAGAAGAAGAAGAACAAAAAGTGGAAGAAGTGAAAAGGGAAAAAGAAGAAAAGAAGTAAATGAAGAAGAAGAAATGGAAGAAGAAGAAGAAAAAGAAGAAGAAAAATAAGAAAAAAAGAAGAAGAGGAAGATGAAGAAGAAGAAGAAGAATAACAAGATGATGATGATGATGATAAAGAAGAAGAAGATGTAGAAGAATATGGAGGAGTAGAAGAAGAAGAAACTCAAAAAAAAGAAGAAGAAGACGAAGAAGGAGAAGAGGGAGAGGAAGAAAAAGAAGAAGAAGAAGAACAGAGAGAAGAAGAAGAAGAACATTGAGAAGAAGAAGAAGAAAAAAGGAAAGAAGAAGAACAAAGAGAAGAAGAAGAAGAAGAAGGGGAAGAAGAAGAAGAAGAGGAAGAAGAAGAACGGGAAGAACAAGAAGAAGTAAAAGTAGAAAGAGAAAAAGTATAAGAAGGCGAAGAAGAGGAAGAAGATGAAGAAGAACAAGAATAAAAGGTAGAAGAAGAAGAAGACGAAAAAAAGAAAAAGAAGAGGAAAAAAAAAAGATAATCATGATGATTAGGAAGAAAAAGAAATAGAAGAAGTAGA
>JAIUJO010001158.1:45000-47500 GCA_023846275.1 Vanilla planifolia
AAGAAGAAGAAGAGGTAGAAGAAGAAGAGGAAGAAGAAGAAGAAGAAGAAGTTGAAGAAGAACAGGAAGAAGAAGAAGAAGAAGAAGATGGAGAACAAGAAAAAGAACAAGAAGAAGAAGAAGAAAAAGAATAAGAAGAAAATGGAGAATAAGAAGAAGAAGATGACAAATAAGAAGAAGAAGATGAAGAAGAAGAAGAAGAAGAAGAAAACGAAGAAGTAAAAGTGGAAGAATAAGAAGAAGAAGAAGAATAAGATTAAAAAGAAGAGGAAGAACAAAAAGCGAAAGAATTGAAAGGAGAAGAAGAAGAAAAGAAGTAAATGAAGAAGAAGAAATGGAAGAAGAAGAAGAAAAACAAGAAGAAAAAGAAGAAGAGGAAGACGAAGAAGAAGAAGAAGAAGAAGAATAACAAGATGACGATGATGGTGATGAAGAGGAAGAAGATGTAGAAGAATAAGATGGAGAAGAAGAAGAAGAAGAAACTCAAGAAGAAGAAGAAGAAGGCGAAGGAGGACAACAAGGAGTGGAAGAAGAAGAAGAAGAAGAACACAAAGAAGAAGAACAGAGAGAAGAAGAAGAAGAACAAAGAGAAGAAGAAGAAGAAGAAGGGCGAAGAAGAAGAAGAAGAAGAAGAAGAAGGGGAAGAAGAAGAAGAAAGAGAAGAAGAAGAAGAAGAAGGGGAAGAAGAAGAAGAAAAAGAAGAAGAAGGGGAAGAACAAGAAGTAAAAGAAGAAAAAGAACAAGAATTAAAAGAAGAAAGAGAAAAAGTATAAGAAGAAGGTGAAGAAGAAGAAGAAGAAGAAGAACAACAACAAGAATGAAAGGAAGAGGAAGAAGAAGACGAAAAAAAGAAAAAGAAGAGGAAGAAAAAAGATAATGATGATGATTAGGAAGAAGAAGAAGTAGAAGAAGTAGAAGAAAAAGAAAAATAAGTGGTAGAATAAGAAGAAGAAGAAGAAGAAGAAGAAGAGAAGATGATGAATAATGAGAAGAAGAAGAAGAAAAGGAAGTAGCAGAAGAAGAAAAAGAAGAAGAAGAAGAAGAAGAAGAAGAAGAAGATGAAGAAGGAGAAGAAGAAGTCGAAGAAGAAGAAGAGGAATAAGAAGAAGTAGTAGTAGAAGAAGAAGAAGAAAAAGTAGAAGATGAAGTAGAAGAAGAAGAAGAAGAAGAAGAAACAGAAATAGAAAAGCAAAAAGAAGAAGAAGTAGAAGAAGAAGAGGAAAAAGAAGAAAAAGAAGAACGAGAAAAAGAATAATAAAAATAGAAATAATAAGAGTAGAAATAAGAAGAAGAAGAATAACAAGAAGCTGAAGAAGATGAAGAACAACAACCAAAAGAAGAACAAATAAATGAAGAAGCAAAAGTAGTAGAAAAAGAAGAAGAAGAAGAAAAAGAAAAAGAAGATGAAAATGAAGAAGAGGAGGAAGAAGAAGTAGTAGTTGTAGTCATTGTAGAAGAAGAAGGAGGAGGAGTAGAAGAAGGTGAACAAGAAGAAGAAGAAGAAGGGGAAGAAGAAGATCAAGACAAAGAAGAAGAAGAAGAAGAAGAAGAAGAAGGAGAAGAAGAAGAAGAAGAGAAAGAATAAGAAGGAGTCGAAGAAGAAGATAAAGAAGAAGAAGAAGAAGAATAAGGTGAAGTAGAAAGAGAAAAAGAAGAAGAAGAAGAAGGAGAAGAAAAAGAGGAAGAATAAGGAGATGAAGAAGAACAAGAAGAAGACGAAGAAGAAGAAGAAGTAGAAGGAGAAGAAGATGAAGGAGAAGATGTTGGGAAAGAAGAAGAAAATGAAAAACAAGAAGAAAAAGAGGAAGAAGAAGACAAACAAAAAGAAGAAGAAGAAGAACAGGAATTAAAAGAAGAAGAATGAGAAGATGAAGAATAAGTAAAAGAAAAAGATAATAATGATGATAAGAAAAAAGAAGTAGCAGTAGTGGAAGTAAAAGTAGTAGTGGTAGGCGTAGGAGAAGAAGACGATGACGAAGAAGAAGAAGAAGAAGAAGAAGAGGAAGAAGAAGTTGAAGACGAAAAAGAAGAAGAAGAAGAAGAAGAAGACGAAGAAGAAGAGGAGGTGGAAAAAGTAGTAGAATAAGAAGTAAAAGAAGAAGAAGTAGAAGTGGAAGAAGATGTAGAAGAAGAAGTGGAGGAATAATAATAATAATAATAATAATAATAATAAGAGGAACAAGAGGAAGAACAAGAAGTAGAATAATAATATTAATGATAATAAGAAAAAGAAGAAGGCGAAGTAGAAGAAGAACAAGAAGAAGAATATGTTGAAGGAGAAGAAGAAGACGAAGAAGAAGAAGAAGAAGAAGAAGAAGAAGAAGAAGATGATGAACAACAAGAATAAGAATAAGAAGAAGAAGAGGAAGATGATGATGAAGAAGTAAAAGAAAAAGAAAAAGTGAAGAAGATAAACAAGTAGTAGTAGTAGAAGAAGAAGAACAACAAGAATAAGTAGAAGAAGAAGAAGGAAAGGAACAAGAAGAAGAAAAAGAAGAAG
>JAIUJO010001158.1:57500-60000 GCA_023846275.1 Vanilla planifolia
AAAGAAGGAGTAGAAAAAGAAGAAGCAGAATTCGTAGAAAAAGAAGAAAAAGAAGACAAATAAGAAGAAAAAGAAGAAGAAATAGAAGTGGACGAAGAACAACAGCAACAACAACAAAAAGGATGAAATTGAAAAAGAAAAAGAAGAAAATGATGAAAAAGTAAAAGAAGAAGAAAAAGAAAAGAAGAAAAATAAGAAGCAGAAGAAGAAGAAGAAGAAGAAGAAGAAGAAGAAGATGATGACAATGATGAAGAAGAAGAAGAAGAAGAAAAAGGAGAAGAAGGAGATAAAGAAGAAGAAAAAGAATAATAATAATAATAATAATAACAATAATAACAAGAAAGAAGAAAAGAAGAAGAAGAAGAAGAGGAAGAAGAAGAAGTTGAAGAAGATGAAGAACAAGAATAAAAAGAAGAAGAAGAAGAAAAAGATAATGCTGATGATCAGGAAGAAGAAAAAGTAGAAGAACAATTAGAAGAAGAAGTAGAAAAAGAAGAAGAAAATGAAGAAGAAAAAGAAGAGAAGTAGAAGAAGAAGAAGAAACAGAAGTAGTAGTAGTAGAAGAAGAAGAAGAAGAAGAAGAGGAAGAAGAAGAAGATGATGATGATGATGAAGAAGAAGAAGAAGAATAGTAATAATAGTAAAAAAAAAGAAGAAAAAGAAGAATAAGAGGAGGAGGAAGAAGAAGAAGAAAAAGAATATGTAGATGAACAAAAAGAAGAAGAAGAAGAAGAAGAAGAAAAAGAAGAAGTTAAGAAGAAGATGGAGGAAGAAGAAGTAGAGGAAGAAGAAGATGATGAAGAAGAAGAAGAAGAAGAAGAAGATGAAGAAGAAGAAGAAGAAGAAGAAGAGGAAGAAGAAGAAGATGATGATGAAGATGATGAAGGAGAAGAAGAAGAAGAAGAAGAAGAAAAAGAAGTAAAAAGAATTAGAATAAGAAGAACCAAAATATAGATGAAAAAGTAGAAGAAGATAAAGAAGAAGAAGAAGAAGAAAAAGAAGTGAAAGAAGAAGAAGAACAAAAAGAACTTGATGAAAAAGGAGAAGAAGAAGATGATGATGATGATGACGAGGACGATGAAGAAGTAGATGAAGAAAGAGAAGAAGAAGAACAAGAACAAGAACAAGAAAAAGAAGAAGAAAAAGGAGGAGGAGAAGAAGAAGAAGAAGAATAAGAAGAAAAATAAGGAAGAAAAGAAGAAGAAGAGGAAGAAGAAGAAGAAGAAGAAGAATGAGAAGAAGAAGAAGAAGAAGAGGAAGAAGATGGAGAAGAAGAACAAGGAGAAGAAGAAGAAGATGAGGAAGAAGAAAAAGAAGAAGAAGAAAAAGAAGAAGAAGAAGAAGACAAAGAAGAAGAAGAAGAAGAAGAAGAAGAATAAGAATAAAAAGAAGAAGAAGAAGAAGATCAAGAATAAAAAGAACAAGAAGAAGAACTAGAAGAAGAAAAGATGGTGATGGTTATAAGGAAGAAGAAGAAGTAAAAGAATAAGAAGAAGAAGTAGAGAAAGAAGAAGAAGAAAACGAAAAAGATGAAGCAGAAGAAGAGAAAAAGAAGAAGAAGAAGAAGAAGAAGAAGAACAAGCAGAGGAAGACGAAAAAGAAGAAGAAGAAGAAGAAGAAGAATAGAAAGAAGAAGAAGAAGAATAATAAGAAGAACGAAGAGAAGCAAAAGAAGAAGTCAAAGAAGAAGAAGAAGAAGAATAAGGAGAAGGAGAAGAAGAAGAAGAAGAAGAAAAATAATAACAATAGTAATAATAATAAAAATAATAATAATAATAATAATAACAAGATGAAGAAGAAAAAGAATATGCAGGTGCAAAAGAAGAAGTAGAAGAAGAAGAAGACGAAGAAGATGAAGAAGTAGAAAAAGAAGAAGAAGAAGAAGAAGAAGAAGAAGAAGATGATAGTGATGATGATTATGATGACGATGAAGAAGAAGAAGAAGAACAAGAGAAGAAGAAAAAGAAGATGATGATGAAGAAGAAGAAGAAGAGTAGAAAATGTAGAAGTAAAAGAGGAAAAAGAGGAAGAAGAAGAAGAAGTAAAAGAAGAAAAAGAAAAGAAAAGAAGAAGAAGAGGAAGAAGAAGAAGAAGAAGAAGAAGAAGAAAAGGAATAAGAAGAAGAGAAGAAGAAAAAGAGGAAAAAGAACAGAAAGAAGAAAAAGAAGAAGAATAAATAAAAGAAGAAGTAAAAGAAAAAGAAGAAGTAAAAGAAAAAGAAGAAGAAGGAGATGAGGATGAAGAAGAGGAAGAAGAAGAGGAAGAAGATGATGAAGTAGTAGTAGTAGTAGTAATAGTAGAAGAAGAAGAAGAAGAAGAAGAAGAAGAAGAAAAAGATGACGAAGAAGAAGAAGGAGAAATAGGAGAAGGAGTAGATGGAGAAGTAGGAGGAGGAGGATGAGGAGAAGAAGAAGTGGTAGAAGAAGTAGTAGTAGTAGTAGTAGTAGTAGAAGAAGAAGAAAAAGAAGAAGAACAAGTGGAATAAGAAGCAACAAAAGGG